>PISW01004877.1:0-82457 GCA_004023785.1 Mungos mungo
ATGAGAGGGAATGACATGGCCATTTGTAGGAAAGTGGATGGACCTTGAGGGTGTCATGCTGAGCGAAGTAAGCCAGGCAGAGAAGGACAGAAACCATATGTTTGCACTCATAGGTCTAGCAGGAAAACAGGAGAGACCTAATGGAGAACCAGGGGAAGCGGAGGAAGGAGAGAGAGTTGGGGAGAGAGAGGGATGCAAAGTTGAGAGACTATTGAATGCTGAAAATGAACTGAGAGTTGAAGGGGAAGGGGGAGGGGGGAAAAGAGGGGGTGGTGATGGTGGAGGGCACTTAAGGGGAAGAGCACTGGGTGCTGTATGGAAAACAATTTGACAATAAAATATTATGAAAAAAAAAACAAAAAAAAAACCACAAAGTAGTGTTAGCACCCCAGCCCTACGCCACTGCCACTGTATAGCAGGAGGCCAAAACAGACAGGCTCAGGCTCCCCCAGGGCCATTTCCATTGTGGATGGCATGCCGGGTCAGGTCACACACAGAAGGGGTCTGCTTACTCCTGGGCATGCCCCAAATCAGAGGCTCCCACAGATTTTCAGACCTGGGACTGAGGGGGGAGAGAATGAGAGAGATCCAGGGGTGACAAGTACCGAGTCCTGAATCAGAAAGGTGTCTCCGGTGTTCCCTCATCCTCCTAATCCCCGGAAGGATGCCTCAATGGAAGGTTTTGACGAGCACTACAGACAGAGACCTGGGAATGAAGATCTGACCTGGGGTCGGGGGTAGGGAATGTGCAAGGAAAGCCGGGTGGCTGGGGTGCCTGAGTCCTCGAGCGCAGGCTCGAGGGGGGCTGTCCTATAGGCTGAGCCTCAGGCCTGACATGGGCAGGGGGCTCTCCTGCGGGCCTGCGACCCACAGCCTGTGCAACCATCCATGGTCAGCCTAGACATCACACACACAGCATTGGGGCCAGGAGCCAGCTTCCTGGGTGCACAGACAGAAAAGAGTCCTTGTGTCACCCCTGTGTCTCTCCTGATGAATGAGCCTAACAGCTTACCAAAACAGGTGGCCAGAAGACAGGAAGGGGGACAGTGTGGCCACATGAGGAGCAACGAAGGTGCTGGAAGGGAAAGTGAGGCCGGGTGAGAGGGGGACTATGGAAGAAACAGCAGAGGAGGGACCGTGCACAGTGTTGTCATTTGGCGGATGTGCCCCAGGGAAGCCAGCCGTGACATCTTCTCTGCACAAACCAAGGTGGTGGCTTTGGCGAAGAGGTTGTCAGTGACCTGGAAGGAATGCACCAAAGGTGCGTGCAGATGTACAGATAAATAGCGCAAAGGACAAAGTGCTGGGAGTTGACCCAAATGTAGGAAGTACAGGCAGTCTGCTGAGGCCCAGAGAAGATGCTGGCCCCCTGTCCTGAGCTGCACCATGAGGAAGAGACCCAAATGCCGTCCAAACCCCTCTTAACACATGCCTCCCAAAGACAGAAAATGCTGGTTTTCAGTGTTCCTAATAATTAAATTACAGTGTGCTAGAAAACATCGAGGTCACTGTTCTTTATTTTACTATATATTTATAACCAACAGTGAGAGCCCTTTTAAAAATGTATTTATTTATGTATTTATTGATTGATCTATCTATTTTAATTCAAGTTAGTTAACATACAGTGTAGTCTTGGCTTCAGGAATGGAACCCAGTGATTCATCTCTTACATATGACACCCAGTGCTCATCCCGACAACTCTCCTCCTTAATGCCCATCTCCTATCTAGCCCATCCCCCCACCCACCTCCTAACCAGTATCCCTCAGTTTGTTCTCTGGATGTAAGAGTCTCTTATGGTTGTCTCCCTCTCTGTTTTTATCTTATTTTTCCTTCCCTTCCCCTATGTTCATCTGTTGTTTCTTAAACTCCACGGAGGAGTGAAATCATATGATACCTGTCTCTGACTGACTTACTTCGCTTAGCATGATACGATCCAGTTCCACCCATGTTGTTGCAAATGGCGAGATTTCATTCTTTTTCATCTCTGAGTAATAGTCCATTGTGTCTACGTCCATATCTGTATCTATCTATGTCTACCACATCTTCTTCATCCATTCACCAGTTGATGGACATGGAAGCTCTTTCCATAATTTGGCTATTGTTGATAGCCCTGCTGGAGACTCTGGGGTGCGTGTGCCCCTTTGAAACAGCATTTCTCTACCCTTTGGCTAAATACCTTATAGTGAGAGTGTTTTTAATATTTTCACATTTCTCAAATGTCATGAAAGATTATACTTTTCCCGATTGAATATGAAGTTGACTTTGCTGGCTCCAGCTTGCACCGTCTCTCTGGGAATGTCCTGTACCACCATATTAGTGAATTCGATCTTCAGAACAAATCTTAGAGTATATTGACTTATTTCCAACAGGAAGGTAGAAATTGAAATTCAGGGTAGTGAGGTAACCCCAGAGGTCACAGGTTACCAGGTGTGCGAATATTTTACTTGAGGAAATAAGGCCCACTTATTTCCCAGAGAACGGGCTCCAAGTTGGGTCGATGCACTGGCTATGGGTGAGAGCCTCTGAGGTTCCACACTGTCACCCAGAATTGACATTTCTGGACTTCTCTGTGTGCCTACGGAATGAGCACAAAATACTACCTCACCATATCCTCAATTTTCACTTCTGCCTTCCCTGCTCCCCGGTGGGGTTGACCATCTGCACACAGGTTTAACACACATGCGTTTCCATTTTCTAAGATGTCTGCTCAGGCCTATGCCATCTTTCCAGCAATCGTCTGTCCTAATAATGAGTCTGTCACCAGAGAAATTGCCTCTGCATCTCACCCTGAAAGAACACAGCCATTTCCAGATCCTGATCCCTGTGATGCCTCTCGCTGGTCTTCTCTGCAAGGAGTTTTACTGTTTTAAGACTTTGAAACAAGTCTTACTTGCACTAAAGGAAATTTCTGGCAGTTGGAGAGGAGGAGGGAGGTAGTCTGACCCAAGACATCCCCCCAGGAACAAAGATATATTTTAGACTGGGTTCTGATAAGTGTCATAGAAATTCCCCGCAGGTCAATAGGCGGAAGGAACCTCCATGTTGTGCAAGTCTGGATGGCAGTAGGGTGCCAAGAGGCTCCGTGCCTCAGAAAACAGCAAAAGGTCTTGTGGGAATACGTTGATCACTTAGAAGCTTTGTCCACAGAACTAGGATAAGGCGAGGACAACCCCCTGGCAGGCACACTGGTGGAAGCAGGTTGGTACAACAAGTTCTACCCCGAGTAGGAGCCCACAGGCCTGGTCAATGTGGGGATTAACACAAAAGTCTACACAGTGAGAAACACTGAGTTAATACAAAGAGGGATAAGTTTAAGTCAAGCCGGGATTTAGAGACACACTGGGCAACCATTCCTAAAGCAAAAGAAGCATTTTCTAAAAGAAAAGGACCGAGTCTGATGAGCAACAAAGGAGATTCTGGAAGCCATTTGGGGTTCCTGGTAGTGCTGGTGGCTTCAGTGAAACATCTGAGGGTTGAAAGATAGAGCTGTTGACATAGTTTCTGGTTCATTCCAGATTAAGAACCACTAAACCCTCATGCAGGAGGCCTCTTTTGAGGAACTACAGAGGAGAAGAAGACTGCACCTTAATGAATTGTTTACACTCACTATACTCCAAACATTTGAGTTTGTGCAGGGACAGAGTTGAGTATAGATACAGCACCCACCTGGAAGCTGATTAATAATGGTAATAATCCCATGGATTTAGTTTTTAACCAATAAGACTTCCCTGTACTAAATGTTTTACATGCTATTATCTCATCTAATCTTCTTTTTTAAGTTTATTGATTTATTTTGAAAGAGAGAGCAAGGGAGGGGCCGAGAGAGGGAGAAAGAGAATCCCAAGCAGGTTCCATTCTGTCAGCACAGATCCCCATGTGGAGCACGAGCTCACGAACGTGAGACCATGAACTGAGCTGAAATCAAGAGTCAGATGCTCAACTGTGGAGCCCACATGCTTAGCCACCTGGTCAGTGGTTCCCCAACTTGTCTTTGATAGGCAAAGGAAAGGCTCTCCCACAGCCTCCTCAAATCGCGACTCATTTTGTGATAAATCTAAAGACGAGATGCCAAGTATACATTCCTTTAGGTCCCAGGCAAATATAATATGGAATGCATCTACAAGAAATACACAAATCACAGCACCAACATAGCTTAAGATAATATGTGAATGAGGCAGGGGGTGTGGTTTGGGAAGAGGGAAGTGCAATTGGATATCTGTGAGCCCGAGCCCCTGCCATGACTCATGCCTCCTACCATTTCCCTGTATTCCAGCCACAGGCAAATTCATTACTGTGGCATGGCGTGGCGCCATCTGGCCTCCGCCAGGCAAAAGCACAACACTCATGAGTTAATTCACGTGGTGCTTTTCCCATTAGCTAAGGACAGTGAAAGCATTCAACGGCACCCTTTCAAATATAAACACAACTCCATATGTGACCACTAAAATCTCCCGGCTGTGATCATATATAAGTTAGTAATCTGCAGACACTGGGACGCCGGTTTGAAAAAAACTATATTATGCTTTTCTACCTCCCTCCTAACCAAAAAGGCAACGATCTCCCTGTGCGATGTGTGTCCAGGCAGAGAGAAAGGCAGGGGCCCATGACCTTGTAGGGGGCACCGCCCCATCTGCCCCAAGAGCATAGGACAGTTTTCCTCAAAGTCTGACTCATTGGCTCATGCTTGAAGAGATTGGCCTGGAGAGGAAGAGAAGGGTTTCCAGGAGGAGGAAACAATATAAGAAAATGCAAGGGGACAAGAAATGGCATGACGTTTGCACAAAACAGGGGGAGGAAATGTAATTCATGAAGAATGAGAGCAGGAGGCTGGAGATGCAAGTCACGAGATATCTAGATCCACATGCCTCTACATCTAGATCCCACACATACTCGCATCTCTATCTAGACCCACATCCACATCTGTACCTTGATCCATATCCACACCTCTATCTAGACCCACATCCACATCTCCATCTATAGCCACATCCACAGTTGAATCTGCATCTGCACATTATACATTATACACCCCATCTCTGTTCCCAACCCACCCACGCCTCTGTGAAGAAAGCAAGACCATGTCTCCAAAGAGTTTCCACGTCCGTTCCCTCCGCACCAGCTGCACAGAGAACACCCCCTCTGTGTTTGAAATGGGAACACCATCACTGTGGATGAGGTGATCCTCCCACACTTACCCTGGACATCCACCTTCACTGTCAGCTTCCTGCATCTGACATGCCAGGGCTACGGAAGGCCGGGGCTTGACGGTCAACAAGAACCACACTTGGAACTCTTCGGTTTCCTCTCCCTGGCATTTGGTGGTGTAATGCAGCCACGGTTTGCTGGGTCCTTTAAATTACACTCCCACTTCCCCACTCTCTGATCACTGCAGCTCTCATGGCTACATTCCTTAAAGCAATAACTTTCATTTACAATAATGTTTCTTTAATAGGGGCATGTTGGCCAATATTCATGTGCACTTACTTGCTTAGCATTTTTTCATCCAAGAGCCTGTGCCAACACTAAGTAGGTGAATGTAGGAAAAGCAGACAAGCATAAAAACGAAAATAAACATGACCTCAAACCCCCTTCGGAGAGTTACTGCCTCTATTTGATGTGCTTTTCTCAGAATACTTCCTTTGCTCATTGGGAACATACTGAATTCCGGGTCTTCCTGTTAACATTTCATATCACCATGTCTATATAACTTTGACTCTACTAGAAAAAAATTTAGTGACTGTGTACTATGTCTTAAATCCCTTCATATCATTGTTGGCCATTGGCACCACATTTTGAACCTTCTTTGGTTAACATATTCACTTATCAAATATCTGTTGAGCACCAATTAGGACAGAGAACTTAGATGAATAAGACAAGACAAGCCCCTGTCCTCCAAGAGCTTACAATCAAAGGGGCAGAAGAAGAAACAAATGAGACCCCAAATTTACCCATAGTGTATGCCAACTATGTGCAGTGAAAATTTCTTTAGTTTTTACATTCTATTTATGACTTACTGTCTGCATAATTTCGCGTCTAGTGAAGTGTGAATAAAAGAGAAAGTTCACTACATTTGAGTGCCCACCAGGAAGCTGAGACTGATTTACAAAATGGAAGCACTTTCCTTAGCTAAATCTCAGATTCTCGGCTTAAAACGTCCTCTCACTTCGATTCCTGCTCCCTGAGCATTGCCCGTTCCTGGGCTGTCTGCTGGCAGGATCAACCCACTGCATGGCGGGTCACCTGAACCCTAGAGGGCTGGGCTAGGTGTTCTCAGCACTCAATCTAATGGAGTACGGGAGAACTTCCAGGCCCTTTGGCCGACACAGGAAGCCGAGGGATTCGAAGGGACACCACCTGCTGCCCGAGGAACCATCGGTTCCTCGGGCAGCAGGGTGCGCGCGCAGCATCAGCTCTCAGAAGCGGTTGCCAGAAGACCAGCACCAGCATCACCTAAGGAGCTGTCAGAAGAGCAAGTGCTTGCACCTCACCCACCTCTCCAAATTCAGAAACCGTGTGGGGCCCAGCTATCTGCGTGTGAAAGGGTTTGAGCACGCTCAGGGAGATGCGGATGCTCCCTGAAGTTTGAGAAGCGTTGCCCTGAATGACTTCGTCGTGCGCTTTGTGCCAAGTTCCCTTTGATCCCAGTGGCTGTGTCATCTGCACTATCCGTCTCTCCGTCCAAAAAACCCAACTCCGTGCCGAGGCGCAATCCCAGGTAGTGGATGAAAAACGAGGCTTTCAGAAGTGTCCTGTCCCCTTCCTCTCTGCCACCTCGCACAGCTTGAGCGGTTGGCCTGGAGGCCTGGACCTGCATTCCGCCCCCTGCTGGGAAGCAGCAAGGCTCACTGACTTGCAGAGCAGGTGCAACACTCCGCACTTCCACGAGGGGCGCTGTGCTACGCAGCCGCCAGCTCCCAATCTTGGATGCTCTGGCCTCCAGAACTTCTCCCTCTCTCTCCTTTTACCCCAGCTCTTGTGTGTCCCCCAAAGCCCGATTTACAATCGTACTCTCCTGATAGAGGTTCACACAGACAAAAACACCAACTTCACAGTCAACCTGGAGAAACTAGTTTATTGATTTAACAGGTAAGTCTTCTCTCTCTGAACCACTGTTTTGATGAGTGGGAAGTCTCCTGGGCCAAAAACACAAAAACAAAACCAAAAAAGTCAGAATGTGGAAATACATCCAAAAGTAATATCACTGTGGTGCCGGCACAGAAATCAATATGAATTCTTTTATTCAGCGAGTATTTACTGGGGACCTTCTCTGGGTAGAAGCTCTAAGTCTGGGTATCGGGGAATCAGCAGAGACACTAGCTGTTTTGTAAAACATGCTACATCATTCAGTCCTCAAAACAATCGTGCAAAGATAAATCATTATTCTATTTTCCCAGAGGAGCAGAGAGTCTACGTCGCTTGCCGAGAGAGCTCATACAAGAAGTTCTGGCTTCCCCAGCCATGCCCTGGGCGTCAGCATTAGGTGGAAGGTTCTGCCTCCATCCTGGGAATGGGTTTTCCTTCCGTCCTTGACCTGGCCACCACCTCTTCCAATAGACTGTCTCTGAGTCTCGATTTTATTCTCCATCACATCTTCTCTGCTACTATTGACTGTCACCTTCCTCAGTGTGAAATTATGTGTGTCCGCAGATGCATATGTTACACAGAAATGCATATATTTCGCTTTTTTGCTTATCTGTTTATCTTGCTTTCCTCAGTACTGTTCATGAAAGGCAGAATAATGACCCCCTCCCCCGCCATCACCAAAGAGAACCCCTTCCTAACCCGTGGAGCTCGGGCATATCTCATGTAACCTGGCAAGGATGAAATTTGATAGCCGTTGCCTATCAGTTGGCTTTGGGATAAGATTATCCAGCGTTATCCTGGCGGAGCCAGTGTAAATCAAGGATCCTTTAAGTGGGAAGGGGTGAGACAGAAGAGTCAGTCTCAGAGTGACTCAGTATGAGAGGCACTCAGGCAGCCATTGCTGGCTATGAAGGTAGAGTCGGCTTCTGGAAGCTGGGGAAGGAGAGTCAACCAGTCTCCCTTAGGAACCTCCAGAAAGAATGGGGCCCTGCCAACACCTTGATTCGAGTCAGATAAGACCCATCTCAGGCTTCTAAGCCCAGAACCGTGAGATAATAACTTTGTGCTGTTCTAAGCCACCATGCATGCAGAGGCCCCCAGCCTGCCGAAGGCTATGCCACACTGGAAATCTGTGACTTGAATGGACAAGTAAGAGCTTGTCCAAACTGCTTCCGCAGAAGGACCTCTGGTTCCTGCGTCCACCCCCACTAATTCCTTCATGCCTCACCTGGAACATGACCGAAGCCTCGAAAATGTATTCTCTGCTTCTAGGTGGGGCTTTCTAAAGTTTGGGGTCTAAGAGATGACTCCCCTGCTCAAAGATCACCAGCGGGCATTCATACCCCTTGGTGCAACTCTCAGAGAGCCCAAAGTGTGGACTCGACTACATGTCCTTCTCCCTAACCAAACCCAGCCACCAGCTATTGGCTATGGATGCCCTCAAATTCCCACCAGAGCTTTTTTCCTGCCTCTGCCTACATTCCCTCTTTTCCATGTGCCTCAACCCATGTTGGCATCCCGCACAGGTAGTAGAGCCATGTGGGAGCCCTGTTCCTTTGGCCCATGACCCTACCTCCACTGCGATGTCAGGAGGGCTGAGGTAGGGAGCCGGCATCTTTAACACTAAAGAGTTCCACTCATGCTGGTCAAGTTGAGAACCACCGGTCCAATGATTACCTCTCCAGAGACCCCACAGACTGTTCTGCGAAGGCTTCACCAGCTGGAAAAAAACAAACAAAATTGCTCCCTCTGAAATTCCACGGCATTTTAGCTATACTTTTAGCGATTGGTGCTGTACACGTTTTAGCTTTCATTGCATATTTTTCTTACCCTGTCCCCAAGCTGCAAGTCCCCGAGAGCAGGAAACTGGTGCGCTCTGCACAAGAGCCTTTTTGCAGGTGCAAGTGTGTTTCTAAGCCCCTAAGTAGAGAAGTCAGCCGAAGAGTTTCTGGAATCAGCCACGGCACACAACCATCACCAACTTGGTGCTCTACAGCCTGCATAAATCATGCCATTTAATTATCCCCCCCTCCCCCCACACACACACAGCTCGAAGAGCAGATTCTCAGCCTCATTTTATAGCTAAGAAACTGAGGCTTAAAGACATTCGATTGTTTGCCAAAGGGTTTGAGACCAGGCTGAAGCTTGCATCCTGTGACTGCCTGGCTGGGCAGAAAGACTGCTCTGGCTCCTGTCTTTGGATCAAGGCGTTTCTCCAGGTCCTGCTTCTCACCCTCCATGCTCCACCTCCTCCCTTGCACATAATTTCCCTAATCCCTTTCTTATCTCCTCATGCCTGGATTGGCCTTCCACCAAGCATCTCCGACACATGACTTCATTGCATGCTTTCCTGATCCGATGTTTGCCTCCCACACCACCTCCAGGATCCTCCCTCAGGCTTTGTGCTCCCCCACAGCTCCTCTGGATGGCTCAGATCCCCACCCAGCCTGAGCCAGGAGCCCTTAACTCTGATGATCCCAAGGAAGGGGGATACAGCCAAAGATGGCTTCTTGCACAGAATAGGCATCAGGAGACAATCTGGCAAGCCGTTCATCTGGCTAACGGTGGAAATTACATACCAGCATGCAGATGGGTCCAGGCATGGCGAGGCATTATCCCCAACCCCTCCCATAACATGCTGCATCATCAGACCCATAACCTGAGCCAAAAGGCTGGAAAAATCAACGATGCAGTAGAGATTTTTATGGTTACAAGGACCATGGCTGAATTGTAAACTATCTGTTGAAATGATATGGCCACAAATCTGGGAGTGACATAAACGAAATCAATAGCGGGCAAGGAGTGAGTAATAGAGTCAACTAGGAGCTAGAAGCGGGCTTTGCCTCTGTCCTCAGAGCATCTTGCTCTGTGCTCGGCCTCCCACTTAAAATGCAATAGATTCAAAGGCAGGCAGCTGACTCAGCATCATGCGCCCAGTTCCCTGGGAATCATGCACCACCATCCAGTCATCAGCATCAAAATGCATGCCTCCAGGTTACAGCTCCAGCTGGTCTGAGGGCTGCTGCAGGGAAAGCCTCCCCCAGCGACAGCTCCATATAATCAGCAGCTTGCCTCTTGTGTGCATGTTTGTTTTTCCTTGCTGGTGTTCAGCCTTTTGCAATGAATCCATTCATTCCTTCTTTCTGCAAACGTTTCCTGAGCACTTCCTCTGCCCTAGTGCCATGCTACTCACAGAGATGAGGAATGAAGGAGACGGAGCCCATGCCATGGAAAAATGCACAAAATAATTGAGGGTGACCCGGGCACCTGAGTGGCTCAGTCAATTAAGTGGCCAGCTCTTGACATTGTCTCATGATCTCATGGTTTATTTGTGGGAGCCCTGCGTCAGAGTCTGCACTGACAGCATGGACCCTGCTTGGGATTCTTTCCCTCCTTCTCTCTCTCTGCTCCTCTCCTGCTCATCCTTTCTCTCTCTCAAAGTAAATATGTAAACTTAAAAAATAATAATTGAGGGTGACCAAATGTCTGGGTTTGCCCCAGAACTGTACTATTTCTTCAGTCCTATCAGTCCGGAAATCAGGGAAATCCTGAGCAGATCAGGACACTTGATCACCCACAACAGAGTTAAAAGGCGGGTAGGTCATCATGACAGTGTCACCTGCTGAACAGGGCTATTCCCAGAGTGTTTAGGACGTCTTCATATGGTCCAGCATCTGCAGGCAGCTGTGGCCAGAATTCGGGGTGGGGGGGTGTCAAAGAGAGTCAGGAAGGATGGTGGAAGGTTGGGAGTACCAGGATGGGATTGGACCCCTCACCATTTGGGAGTCCATGTGGAAAATGTGCCATGAAGTCTATATGTAGCAAAAGGCAACGCTATTCTCTAAGGAAATGGAGAGGAATAAAGATCTGCTATAGACTGGATATGTATGTCCCCTCAAAATTCACATGCTGCAACCCACCCCCCCAGGGTGCTGGCATGTGGGGGAGATTAAGTCATAAGGGTGGCATCCCAGAGACCTGCAGACAGCTCTTTACGTCTTTATCACTGTGGCAGCACACAGCAAATAGCTGGCCGTCTATGAACCACGAGGTTCTCACCAGACACCAAATCCACCGGCACTTTGCTTGGACTTCCAGCCTCCAAAACAGTTGTTGTTTCAACTGTTCAGTTGATGATACTGTGCAGTTCTAGCAGTCCCAATGGACCCCACCTCCGGGACACTTACAGTAGAGATGGGGAGAACAGGTGCATAGCTGCACCCTAGCAGGTAAGCCCTGGCCCCAATACTGGGGACGCTAGGAGGAGAGACTGGTCACGGCAGATTGGGACAGGGAAACCTCCAGGGACCTCCATGAGACTGAAGATGCACAAAGACGAGTCTCCATGCGGAAGTAGGACTTTGCAGGCTGGTAAGCAGGATGAAGCAGAGCATATCTAAGTTCTACAAAAGAACGTACGTGAAAGACAAAACCAAAGAAAGAACAGGGCCTTTCAGAAATTGGTCCCTGGGCTGGTGGGGAGAGAGTGTGCAAACAGGTCAGGGCACAGTGAGTAGAAAGAGAAGGGGAGGGGAGGCCATTTGTTTGTTGTAGTGACAGCAGCCGCCAGGCGCCATGTTGCCTTGGGTAAATTTCCATGACTGTGTTCATTTCCTCCTTGGGTGACGATGCAGGTGGCGCACCATCCCCGTGGTCCCGGCTGAGTTCTACTGAGTCCTCAGCACCGGCTCCCAGTTACCAGTGGACCTGGTATCCCACAAAAGAGGCCGCTGTGAGCCACAATATCGATGGATGGATTTTTAACAATAAATCCACAGGTTCAATTTGCAGGAATGAAGGGTAATTCTGTGTGGTGTAGGAGGAAGGAGGAACTTCCATTGCGATGGTGAGACTATAGATAAACGTTCACGGGGAGAATCACCAGGAATCTAAGGCATCCAGGCAGTGGACCGAGATGTCCTCCTTCTCTCCTACCCCTGGCTTCCCCGCCTCAGAGCAGTGTTCACCGTGTACACATCTTGGCCTTGGCCGCAAAACTCAACGGAGCTCAAGCCCACCTCTCTGTTGCAGGCACCTCTGTTCTTCAGTGGGTCCCCAGATGTGAACTGGGCACCTGACAGCCTGTTTTCTCCATCTGGAACCATGTCGGGATGGCCTCTGGCAATGTTAGTATCTCATGACCCAGGCTGATGTCACCACAGCCGACTAGACACAGGACAACATCTGACTGGGAAAAACCAATCCACAGAGTGAATTAAGTCAGGCAGATGCCCTAGAAGTCATCTCTGATCGTGTGCAAAGATCGGAAATGGGGGAGGAGAATTATTGAGGAACAGACCTGAAAGAGATTACATGGCCCCTAAAAGATATTAAAAAAGAGGGTTTCAGATCCCAATTTTCTTGTGTCATGGCTGGCCTGAACTTCTTAAGTGAACCAAAACATATAAAAGCTTTGGAAGACCATGTGGTAAATGTCGGCCACTATTATTTTGGGTTTCTAGGAGACTATCTGTTGTAATGATGGAAAAGAAATGTATCAAGGCGACCTGAGAAGATCCCATCTGGCCCACTACTAAAGACTGTGAAATTACGGGGCACAGTGCATCTCCTCACTGGCTGAAATCTGCAGAATTGTGAGTAGTACTTATTGTCCAAACAAATCAAATGTTCCAAAAGGTTGTTTTCAGGATCCACTGATCTCCAGCCACATAGTAGTTTTAGTGTTTCATTTCTTTTTTTTTTTTGCCTTTATTTATTTATTTATTTATTTTGAAAGAGAGAGAGAGAGAGAGAGAGAGAGAGCGAGCTGGGGAGGGCAGAGAGAAAGGAGAGACACAATGCCAAGCAGACTCTGCTGCCAGCGTGGAGCCTGACATGGGGCTCAATCCCACCACTATGAGACTGTGACCTGAGCCAAAAGCAAGAGTCTGACACTTAACCAATTGAGCTGCCCAGGCACACCTAGTGTTTCATTTATGTTTTGATTGTCCATAATACAACCCTGCATAATTGGGTTTGGGGCCAGATCAGAGGAAGTTTTATATTTTAGAAGGTTGGCTTATTTTTAACATCTTCTGAGGTCTTGTTAACATACATTCATCCAATGCAACAACTTCTGGTCATGAGTCATAAATTAAACCTGAGCAACATAACATGGTTTTATTTTAATACTTGTGCCATAAACCTGGCAAAATCCATGACTCAGATGACTATGTTGGGCACATAACTAAGTTTGATTCAAAACAAATTACTTCCTGGAAGCCATGAGCCAGCAGGCTTTCAGGCTTACATCTTGTCATATTTAAAGGAAGTATTTCTCTGAGTTGTTAGTAGGTGCATAGAAGTTCCGAGATGAAATGCTGGGTACACTTTAGGTTTAAATGCTCAGAAAAGACTGGGTCAGCCTAATCCTTGCCTGACGACTAACCCAGAAGCTGGGTGGGCCAAGCTCAGTAGAAATTAACAAGAGAAAGACACCAGTCACTCAGACCCAGGCTTGGGAGGGACAGTCAGGGACAAGCAAGACGATGGCAGGGGGCGAGGGCTGATGAGAGGAAGGTCCAGTCCTTGTCTGTCACTGTCAGAAGCAAGGGTGCCACGTGCACCTGCTGTGGTTGTGACCTGTACACAGAAGGTCATCCAATGGGGCAGAGTGGGAGCTGAATTCCAATCCCTTAGGGAGGTCTAGCACCTGCATGTAAGCATGGTAAAAAGGGGTGTGTGTTAATTCACCCCAAGATGTACTGGTGGCCCTTGAGGGCCTTGGCAGGAAGTCACCACATATGTGCAAAGTCAATCAAGCAGTCAATCAGCAATCAAACAAATAAGTACTTATCAGATATAGAATCAGCTTCCAGAAGAATCTGAAAATATATACATTCAAAATTATGATCCTTGAAAGGAAAGAAAGAGGATGGGGAAGAGAGAAACAAGGGACTGATAAATACCACTTATTTTATACTTCTGTGAGTAGGTTACTTTATTTGAAATTTCAGAATGACAGAAAGGGATTTCTTATAAAACAGCTAAAGCACATAAGAGCCACAGCCTCGGGCACCACCAAATCTGAATGTCTCAAATCAGCTGAGAGTGACAACGCCTCTCCCAAGGAAGTTGTGACCTCCGTGGTGACTGAGGGAGCGCCACCAACGGGGAGGACCTGGGGCACACACGTGGAACTCCCAACCTGAGGAGAACCTATTTCCGGCCCCCAGCTCCCAAAGGCCAGCCACACCAATACGTCTGTGGTCCTCAGCCCAATGAGAACACAGGATGTTTCATCATCAACTTCCTTTGTTTTCAATGAGAATCTCTGTTCTTTATTCAAATCGTAATGGATTTGGATCGTGGATGACTCAGGAGGGCAGATACAAGGAGTCAGCCAGCAGATGTCACGACCAAGAACATAGGCAAGGAGTCCTGTCCCAATCACACAGCAGTGGTAGGGATTTCTTTTACTTCAACTCAATTAGCTATTCTAAAGATTTTCTTGCCCTAGTTTTGACCACTAGAACCCTCAAGAGCCACAAAGGGATTTTGTTTTGCATTTTTTGGTAAAAGGAGTAAAGGCGGGACCTATTGATACAAGCTGGACGGTAAGCAGGAGTAGAAGGAAGACTTGTGGAGTGGCAGGGTCATTGAAAACCATCAAGAAAATAAATAAATAATAAGTAAAATAGTCCATCAGTAAGTTTACATTAACTTTATCTTTTTTAATGTTTCTTTATTTTTGAGACAGAGTGTGAGAGGGGAGGGGCAGAGAGAAAAGGAGGCACAGAATCCAAAGCAGGCTCTAGGCTCTGAGCTGTCAGCACAGAGCCCAACGTGGGGCTCGAACCCACAGACTGTGAGATCAGACCTGAGCCAAAGTCGGAAGCTCAACCGACTGAGCCACTTAGGCGCCCCTACATCTAACTTTAAAGAAGAGAAAACTGGAGTTAAAGAGTAGGTTTTCAGTTGGCTAACCGTTTATCTTTAAAATATAAACATTTTTAAAGGGACATTTGGGTGGCTCAGTTGGTTTAGCATCTGACTCTTGATTTTGGCTCAGGTCTTGATCTCACAGTCTGTGAGTTTGAGCCCCAGTTCAGGCTCTCCGCTGACAGCTCAGACTCTCTCTCTCCCCCTCTATCTCTGCCCCTCTCCTGCTCTCTCTCTCTTTCTCTCTCAAAATAAACAAACATTCTTAAAAATAAATGAACTAACATGAAATATAAACATTTTTTAAACTAAAAAAGAAAAAAACAATGAATAAAAAGCAAATAAATACTTGTCAGATATACAATCAGCACCTGGGAGATTTTGACACAGAGGGTTCAAAGTGACAGCTCTTAGGTATGAAGAAAGTATGTGGTGGGGAGAGGATAAATCCTTCCTATGTGGGGAGGCTAAAATGACTTCTGTCTCCCAACATAAAAGGGATAGTATATTTTATTACACTGAATTATAGTTAAAGGTTATCAACCCCATGAAGATGTCCCCATTTTATGTTTTGATTGCATTAGTCATTTAATTCAAAATCTTGAACCCCATTTTGTAGACTGATGTCCTAATGAATTCAACTCCAAAAGTGGTTGGAAAAAATGAAATAGAATATGAATTAGATAATGGTCATTGGTTGAAATCACTTAGAAAAAAAGAACCTAACCTATAAGGACCCAATAAACTGGCTCCTTGTCCTGAACCTCAACTTGTCCCTAGTTTCACGTGGGTAAAACCCTTATAAGCATTCAGTGAGACAGCTACCCATCTGTTCTACAAATTTGATGGAATTTTTCTAGTGTTCCAGCTAGGGTCCTGGGAGCTAGATTGACAGGAAGACACAATCAAGGAAAATAAAATGCTTCCAGAGAAAAACAACTATCCTACCAAATAGGAACCAGGTCATACGACAAACCCAGAGAGGTTCCTATAAAAAGATATAAAGGATGACTTGATTTATGTCTTCTTATGTAATTATATGATTGACTAGCTTAAGCATTCTCTGCTATACCATTCTAGCATGAGGAGCATGCATTATGAACGTACCAGAAAAACACATCCTTTACTTTATTTGAAATAACTCTGGAGAGGGGTGCCTAGGAGCCTCAGTCAGATAAGCATGTGACTTCAGCTCAGGTCATGATCCCATGGTTTGTGAGTTTGAGCCCCACGTCAGGCTCTGTGCTGACAGCTGAGAGCCTGGAGCCTGCTTCAGATTCTGTGTCTCCCTCTCTCTCCGCCCCTCCCCTGCTCACGCTCTGTCTCTCTCACTCTCTCAAACATAAATAAATATTAAAAAATAAAACCTTGAACTATCTCCAGAGAAATCAATATTTCAGCCAGTAGATTCTAATTATTTGCGCTCCAAAGAAGCAGAATGGCCCGACTACTTAGAGCAAATCCCCAAACTGGTCAAAGCATATTCTCGAAGGTGCTTTGACCAGTTAACTTTGTTTATCCTCAGGCACTAGCATGAACACTTATCCTAGGGCTTCTCATTTCCTGAGGGAAGTCGAGGGAAAGCCTTCTAGCCTGCGTAAAGGTCAGAGTGTCCAAGAGTCTTGTCATTGTTGAACTAACTGTATGAATCCATACGAATCGAATGAGGAAAGAAGTTAAGAGTTCACGTCTGCTGTGGATGCAAGTGATAAATATTTTCTAGAAAGCAATTTCAAAATACATTTACAGAACCTTAAAATTAGGACATCCTTTGCCCTAATAGTTTTGTTTCCAGCAAAATTTTTAAAGAACATTATCAGAAATATAGGCAGAGATTTATATATTCACCACACTTACGTAAATAAGAGCAAAAAGTGGAATTTCCATTGCAGAATCACGGTCAAAGAAAGGATATGGACCCACAAAGTGCAATCACCAAATGTAACTTAAAAAAAAACAAATAATGATGTAGGGAGATTCACATGATTAATTTTTTAATGTTTATTTTTATTTTTGAGAAAGAGAGAGAGAGAGAGAGTGTGTGTGTGAGCAGGGGAGGGGCAGAGGGAAAGGGAGACACAGAATCCAAAGCAGGCTCCAGGCTCTGAGCTGTCAGCACAGAGCCCGACACAGGGCTCAGACTCACAAACCATGAGATCATGACCTGAGCCAAAGTTGGACTCCTAACCGACTAATCCACCCAAACGCCCCAGAAAATTCATGAGAAAAGCAGAACAGAGAATTATTCTGCTAAATGATTTCAATTGTGCAAAAATAAATCATAACTCTTTCTCAGAGAAATGGGAATTTGATTTGATTTTTTCTCTGTTACTCCTCCAATCTTAAAAATGTATAAAGGAGCACATAATCCCTCCATTGCCAGGGGAATTCTCCCTCTTTGAGATCTTGCTTCTCCATGCCACACACTTAGAGAGCCAATTTTGTCAGAAAAGAAATTTTCTTTTTGGTCCTCTAAGGTCAAAGCCTGGTCACGGTTTCCAAGAGGCAAGGGACACCATGATCGCCCCGCCCCCATGCTCGTTATCCAAAGTGTCAGTTTGACTCAGACCTCTGACCTGCGTGTTCTCTAAACCGATGCGCTTGCTTTAGAATCCATGTTCGAATAAAATTGCTTCCTTTTTTTTTTTTTTTGGCAAAAATGGCTTCAAGCACAGCACAAATGCTACTAATTTGCAGTCTCCAAACAACTGTCAAATTGGCAAGTCCCGAGTTTGCAGCTGCTTCCATTCGTATTTGTTTTAGGAATGTGTACATTTTAGTTTGGAAAGGACCCCCAGCCGCAGTGTTAATGCTGGTTTAGATTTACAAACATGCGCTACTCAGAGTATCTGCTTGATGCAAACAAGTATTCCCTTGTTTTTGACAGGTGATAGCCATATCATAATTTTCTGTGGAGTTCTATAAGACTATCTGCTACGTATCAAAAGTTTTGAAGTAGTTATACTCAAGGAGTGAAGGATCAAGTTAACGCCTTTCTAATTAGGAAAGAAAACGGTGCTGTGCTGGTATATTTTTTTAATGTGTATTTATTTTTTAGAGAGGGAGAGGCAGAGCATTAGCAGGGGAGGGGCAGAGAGAGAGAGAGACAGATACAGAATCAGATGCAGGCTTTAGGCTCCAAGCTGTCAGCACAGAGCCCAAGGTGGGGCTCGAACTCACAAACCCAGGAGATCATGACCTGAGCCAAAGTAGGACGCTTAACCGACTGAGCCACCCAGGTGTTCCTGTTATTTAAATCAAATTGTGTAGCTGTAATTATGTTGGCCCAAGAGTTAGCCATCATTGCTTCTAATCTGACAACTTCTATCTGTCATGCCAACAAGGAAACTGATCTTCAAAGAAACTCCAGGATTTTCCCAAGACTACACAACGCTAGTGTGGTGGGGAGAGGTCTAGCACTTAAATCCTTCTGATGCGAGTCCAGTACTTTCTGCAGGCTACCTCTATTATTGAGAAGTTTATAAGGAGGAAAAAAAAAAAAAGCCAAGCCAGTAATGATGTTTTGATGATAGGCAAGAACATTAGCACAGACCACCTACTGAGGCGTCAGGAGAGGACATGGTAAAACGTATTCACATATAAAAATGGAAACACAAAGAAATCCTCCGATCTTAAATATAATGCCTTCATGTGAATAAACTTGCAAAATATTTATTTCTTTAGGTCTGGCTCCATTCCCTCAATTACACTTGGAGTAATTCATTATTTATCACTTTATGATTTTCCATTGTTTGGACATAGCACAATCCCTTATGCGTTTTTTGTTGAAGACTGCATGTTTCTTCATTACATAAAAATTTTGCACTCATTGAAGAAATAAAGTTTTCTTTTTTTAATTTATTTATGTTAGGGGAGAGAGAGAAAGAGAGAGAGAATGTGCATGTGTGCACGAACATGGAAATGGCAGAGAGAGTGGGGGCAAGGGGAGAGAGAGAGAGAGAGAGAGAGAGAGAATCCCAAGCAGGCTCCATGGTCTCAGAGCAGAGCCCCAATCCAGAATTCGAACTCATGAGTGTAAGATCATGACCAAAGCCAAAATCAAGAGTTGGATGCTTAACCAACTGAGCCACCCAGCCACCCGAGGATAAAGTCTCTTATTAGGCAATTCTGGAGGATTCCTTATTTGTTTACTTCTGGATAATTTTCTCCTAGTTTACATCTCATAATATACAGTAGTACCATTTCCTTCCTTCATTTTCATCAGGAGCTCCATTCTTTCTTAGATTAAGTTACATTATTCTATTTTGTTTTATTCTCTAAAACTGTTTTTGATCCACTCTTTGTTAATTTTGACTTAACTATTACTGATTAACTTTTCTGCAAGCTTCATTCTACTCTTTAAATTGCTTCCAACTCCAATTTAGTTAGTTAGCTAGTTGCAGTCTTCTTTTCAAGACATTCTTTTTCTGTCTATTTATCTGATATACAAAATACTCTCTAATCAAATATAAAATCAATAAGAGCCACTCTCTAGCCTTGTTTTCCTTTAGGAAATACTTTCAAGTGGAGGATTTTCCTCATATGCCTAAACACTAATCATTGGATTATTTCAGATGATTGCCTATACATGGGTTATTAAATTTGATACTTTATTGTTAGAGTGACCAATGCATTTCTAAGAGTTGACTTTGGTGCGCCTGGGTGGCTCAGTCAGATGAGCATCCGATTTAGGTTCAGGTCATGATCTCATGGTCTGTGACTTCAAGTCTGGTATCGGGCTCTGTGCTGACAGCTCAGAGCCTGGAACCTGCTTCAGGTTCTGTGTCTCCTTTTCTCTCCACCCCTTCCCCACTCATGCTGTATCTCTGACTCTCTCTCAAAAATAAACACTAAAAAAATTTTTAAAAAAGAGTTGACTTTAAGATCTACCTTGATGGGCAGCTGGATGGCCCAGTCAGTTGAGTGTCTGTCCGACTCTTAATTGTGGCGCAGGTCATGATCTCATGGTTGTGACACCTAACATCACATAAGGCTCCACACTGAGCATGGAGACTGTTAGGATTCTCTCTCTCCCACTGCCCCTCTGCCCTCTGCCTTGCTTGTGCGATCTCTCTCTCTCTCTCTCTCTCTCTCTCTCTGTCTCTGTATCTCTCTTAAAAAAAAAAAAGTAAAATCTAACTAGAGATGCCTGTTATAATAGAGTAATTGATTCAGCTCGAAGGGCGCCCATAGAGGTAAGTCATCCCAGAATTCTTAATGCTAAGGGACAGTCCTCATTGGATTCAAGGTGATATTTGTGGATATGACCATCCCCCCCTGCATAAGAATCGAGCAAACAAAGAAATCACATAGGCTTAAAATTATGAGATGATCAAATGGGGAAATAGGGTGCAGGTTATATTTGTGAGGTTACTGAATGTAGGCACCCTACTGTCTTTTCTAGAAAAAGTCATTGTTGTTGATGCTGCTATGGCTGCAAATGTACTTTCCTTAGGATGCTTTTTTATGGAATTGCAAGCATTCCTCTGACTCCATCACAATCTAATAAAGATCTTTTCACCAGGACTTCAGCTGCTGTGTCAGACTCTGGGTGACACCGGATTAGTAATCAAACACTTCCACATGACATGTTTCACCAAACTGCTGTCAAATCGGCCACCGTGTGGCTCACAGAGATGATGAAATAAGCATATTATAAGCTTTAAAAAATGGAACACCAGAGTGTGTGGGTGGCTCACTGGGTTAGGCCTCTGACTCTTGGTGATAACTCAGGTCATGATCTTATGGTTCATGGGTTCAAGCCCCACATCTGTCAGTGGGGAGCCTGCTTGGGATTCTCTCTCTCTTTCTCTCTGCCCTTCCCTGCTCTTTCTTTCTCAAAATAAATAGACTTTTTTTTTTTAAGGGGAATACCATTATGTGAGCTAAGTAAGACTAGTGTTACCATAACAGCAATAGACAAATCTGTCATTGAACACAACAGAATATCATTTCACTCAAGAAAGGCACAATATTGGGACACCTGGGTGGCTCAGTCAGTCAAGCGTCCAACTCTTGATTCCGACTCGGGTCATGATCTCATGGTTTGTGAGTTTGAGCCCCGTGTCATATGGAGCCTGCTTGGGATTCTCTTTCCCTCTCCCTCTCCCTCCCCCTCCCCCACTCACACTGTCTCTCTCCCAAAATAAATAAATAAATTTTCAAATAAAAAGTAAACAAATTTAAAAAGAATGGACCACTATTAATGTTACTGGCCTCATGACAACCCTTTCAAGTCAGTTTTCAAATAACCCTATGTAACTAGAAGAAATGTTCCAAAATGGAGCCTAACTCTGTACTCGGGGTGGGGGAGGGGGAAACAGGATGTGAGGAATCCAGAACAGTCTTCACCAATCAACTCTTCTTGTGCCTGGCTCATTCTATTCTCTTCCTCAAATGAAGGAGCATTCACTCTTACCCCCCAGAGATACTGAATTCAGTTCCCATCCCAGTACTACAACCGGCTCAACCTCACATCTACGTGATACAGTGTCCACCCTCAGGTACAAAGGGCTTGATAACGTGCAGACCAAGTCTGTTATGTGATCGTCCCACCCATGTGCAATGCCCATGGGAGACCAGGCACTGTGCATCCACTGGTCTCTCCAACAGTATATGGGGACTCCGTGCTCACTTTTCCAACCCTGAGAGGTAACCACCCTCCTGCAATTGGGAGAGTTTCCTTAATTAGCTCCTGATTTTGTTTGGGGGAAAGAATCTAGAGTTCATTATTTTTCATGCCTCAGATCCCCACGAATTTAGAGTTTCCTCCTTTCTCCCACTGTGTGGTTGGTGAAAATGTATGCCCCTCAGGTCTTTTACATTTCTAACAGTTAAAGGGAGATTTGCATAAACAAGTGAAACAATCCTCTCCAAATGATCAATACTTCATGCACCAAAAATTATGCATGGATGAAAAATATATCCAAAGTACAAGATAGAAAAAGAATTTTAATTCAGCCCTGTATGTGAAGTTGATTGCAACTAACCTTTACCCTTTAAGAAAGTACTTCATGGGTCGCCCATGTGGCTCAGGGGGTTAAGCATCTGACTTCGGCTCAAGTCATAATCTCACAGTTCATGAGTTCGAACCCTGCATCAGGCTCTGTGCTGACAGCTCAGGGCCTAGAGCCTACTTTGGATTCTGTGTGTCTCTCTCTCTGCCCCTCTCCTGCCTCTCTCTCTCTCTCTCTCTCTCTCTCTCTCTCTCTCTCTCCCTCTCCCTCTCTCTCAAAAATAAATAAATACTTTTTAAAGAAATTACTTTTTGTCCAGATTTGCTATAGAGTCAAATAAGAATATCGATAATTTTAGCTACAGTTAATGTCTACAATGAGAAACTGATCAAAATGCTATTCCATTATGCGACTACATACCTGTGTGAGGTCGTGTTTCTTTTCCATATACTTCAACCAAAATAACAGATTTCCGGATTGACTACAGAGACAGGTGTGCGAACCCAGCTACATTCTGTTAGGTTAGACATTAAAGAGGTTCCCAAACATATAATGCCACTTTTTCACCTTTTCTTTGGAAGGGGGGGTGTCTATATAGTTATTTTTCAAGAGAAATATATTATTTCTGTTTACGTATGTTACCATGGTATATTTATTATTTTAAAATAAATAAACTATTTTAAATGTCTCTTTCATTTCTCATGCAGGAAGTACCGAAACACAGAATACACGCACACAAAAACACTCCTAAGGTCCCCAGCAATCTGTCAAAGTGCAAAGGGATCCTGAGACACAAGATCAGCAGACCGCCCGTCTAGAAGCAGGCCAGGGGGGAAAGGAAGATGGGTTTTGTGACTGAATCATGTCCCCGCAGCAAACATCTCAGACTTCATCTCCCCACATAGAACTCTCCGTTGTGAAAACCACAGCAATCTGAGGAAAGACAACAACAAGCATCTGCTATAGAAAATAAATCAACGCAAAGTAGCTGTTCTGTGTTATTTCCTACAGAAAAGCCTCACGGATCAGGAAAAAGCAATAGAACCCCTGAAGCTGAGGCCCAACTCATTATTTTGCCCAACAGGGGAATGGACAGTCTGTGGAAACATCCATCCTCACTGAGAGAAACCACATACATTCATATTTTTAGATTTAGGTGGCCTGATTTCCACTTTATGCCATACTTCCAAAGTCTCAATACTTTCAGTTTGGTCTTTTAAAGGGTTCCTAGTGGGTAAGGCTCAGTAATACGCAGCGGCTTAGTTTACAAATCTCTTAGAAATGCTAGATTCTTCTATGCCATAGGTTCTTAAGACGAACACTTAGAAATACTAAGTCACAAATTTAGGTCAGTCCTACAAGACAGTTGCTTACTGGTACTTGATATTGCTCTCCATTAGTATGTACAACAAGTAGACAGAGGTCGACATGGAAAGAGAAGGGTGAATCACACCATAAACCAAGGAGACCTGGCAGACAACCAGGGGGACCTGCCTCTCAAGTACACAGGGGACGTGTTCCCCAGCTTCGACCCCCTGCGAGCCCTGAAAACAAGAATCCGTAAATGTGAATGAACAGAGATCACACAAAGTGTGCTCTCCAATCACAGTGAAATCACTGGAGAAGTCAAGGTCAGAAAGGAATTTGGGGAATCCATTTAGGGAATGCAAATTAAAGAACACATTCTTACATGACCTTTGGGCCCAAAAAGAAAGGTGAGGAAAATTGGAAAATATTGTCTGGATTTCAGCGGGATTCCACACGGATTGTTCAAATGGTGACAGGTCTGCCACACCTGCATCTCCATGGGACACTTGGGCTTGTCCAGCTGCACCCATGGCTTTTCTCATTGCATCCGCTGCCACCACAAACCTCAGCTCTGCCTGGGGGCTTCGGGGTGCACTTGTGATGAGTGCTGGGGCTGGATGTGAGTGTTGAGTCACTAAATTCTACACCTGAGGCTGAGGGGACACTGTATGTTACCTAACTGGTATTTAAATAAAAAGTTTAAAAAATAAAAAATAAAATAAAATAATTTAATTTAAAAATTTAATGTTTATTTTTGAGAGAGAAAGACAGGGCATGAATGGGGGAAAGGCAGAGAGAGAGGGAGACCAGAATCTGAAGAATGCTCCAGGGTTGAGCTGTCAGCACAGAGCCCAATGGGGGCTTGAACTCACGAACTAGGAGATCATGACCTGAGATGAAGTCCAACGCTCAACCAACTGAGCCACCCAGGCGCCCCTTAATTTAACTTAATTAACTTAATTTACTGTAATTTAATTTTAAAAGAATCTCTATTTTTAGGTCAAGAGTCACCCTAATTAATGTCAATGCAGAAATATAATAATAAAATAAACGTGTCTATCTCTGTTTTTCAAAAGACTATAGACAACCCATAACCATGTGGATTCCACAATCTACCCATATCATATCAACCCTAGAAACGACGTGCACTTATAACACAGATCTTGCCATTCATTGCTATTTAAACTACAGTAGACTCCTGGGGCGCCTGGGTGGCTCAGTTGGTTGAGCCTCTGACTTCGGCTCAGGTCATGATCTCACGGTTCGTGGGTTCGAGCCCTGCGTTGAGCTCTGTGCTGACCCCTCGCTCAGAGCCTGGAGCCTGCTTCAGATTCTGTGTGTGTGTCTCTCTCTCCCGTCCCCTGTTTGTGCTCTGTCTCGCTCTGTCTCTCAAAAATAAATAAAATGTAAATAAATACACAAATAAATAAACTACAGCAGACTCTTGAACAAAACTGCATGGATCCATTTAGGCGAGGATTCTTTTTTTCTTTCAATAAGCCCAGCACCGCACTGGGAATGTTGTTTCTCTTCTTTGTGATTTTCTTAATAACATCTTCTTTGCTTCAGCTTTCTTTATTGTGAGAATACAGTACATAACACATACACAAAATATGTGTTACTAGACTGTTTATGTTATCAGTAAGGCTAACAGTCAACATTAGGCGATTAAGTTTTTGGAGATTTCAAAAGTTATATGTGGATTTTCAGCTGCACAAGGGAGAGAGGGTAGTCAGCCTCTAACCCCCAACATTGTTCAAGGTCCCCTGTATTAAAACCATTGATATCGCGCTCTCCAGAATGATTAGTTATTAAGAAATTAACACACAAAGGAAAAACTCACGTCCCAGGCATAACTGACACTTTAGGTGAAAATTGTCAAAATGCTTGTGGCAAAAAAGTAATTATTTCCATTACATGAAAACTAACAAGGAGGCACCTGGAAATGTCCCACAGCAACAAGACAGAGAGTTGAAAGCTCTAGAATAGGTTTCAGAGAGATGACTGAACCTCGCTGGGATCCTTTCAAAATGGTTCCCCTACAGTCAGATACAAAGAAATACAGTAAGTTTTATATTCGCAGGAGTCACTCAATTCTTCAAAATAAGTATTTAAGTGGCTCAAAATCAAACAGTCCAAGACAGGAGTGAGAGATGTCCCTGGGGCCTCTGTTTGGCATCTATATTTCGATCTCACCACCAACAAGATAACCAACCAGATAACCACTAGGACTCTCTCTTGTGTATCCTTCTAGACATAAGTCATGAACATCAGGCAAATATTACAATGTTGTCTCGGTGTGTGCTACATTGTGGTTTAACTTGACTGTGCACACTAGAGAAATTTCCACTTACTGCATGGAGAGCTCCTTTTTTTGTAAAGTTTCATAGCAGTTTATAGGAAGAAAAAGATGAGAATTAATTTTTCCATTCCATAGTGATGAAAATATTCAGGATGGTTTTGTTTTGGTTTTTTTTTTTTTTGCTACTAAAAGCAAGGTTGCAATGAATAATACAATAATACACTGTCTTTTTAATGTGTAAATATATTCATCGGGTAAATTCCTATCTGTAGCATTGTTGGGCCGAAAGGTATAAAAGCATTGGTACTTTTGATCAGTATTCGTAGAATATTCTCCTATAGAAGTTTTCCGGTTCTTGTGTCCATTAGCGATATGTGGGATTGCCTGTTCTCCACAGTCTATGAAGAGAGAATATTAACAAAGTTTCCTTTTTTTTTTTTTTCCAATCAGACAGAATTTGAGGGAGCTTAACCACATTTTCTGAGGTATTTCTTTATATACCAAGGAACTCAGTTCTTTGTGATACAAATTGGAACATCTCTCCCCAGTCCTTTAAGTTTTGACTATGCCTAGTTTGTTTGTTTTTGCAGAGTATGTGTCTTACGGTCGTGATCACTGCCTTTAATGTACTAGAATTTTCAGACTGTCTTTTCGTGGTTTAGGGATTTTTAAAGTATGCTTAAAAGAACTTCTCCATTGCAAGTTTATAAATAAATTCTAATTTCAATTAATTATATTAAAATCCCTGACCCACATAGAATCTTTCCAGCTGTTCGGTTGAGGTGGCGACCCAAATTAATTTCTTTGCAGATGGCTAGCCTTATTTTATCAATGATATTTATTGAATAGACCTTATTTGTCTCCACTGATTCGAGACACCAACTTTGTATGTTAGATATATATGTATATACATGCATTTTGATCTTTTCTTTAGTCCATGTATTAGTAGGCCAAAGCAATGCTAGTTTAATTGCTAAGTTTCTATAGAAGTATTTAACAATCTGTTATGACTCATTTACCTGCATTGATTTTCCATCCATGTCTAGCTTGTTTAAATTTCTTTTTCAATATAATGTTAAACATCTTATATAATTCACATCGAAGAAGAAGTTACTGACTGACATTTTGTTTACAATTCATAACCATGTGACATATAATTTGTAATTAACATTATTTGTAATTCATTAAATTTATACCTTGACTTAGATATGACTGATCCATTTATTTTTTTAATGTTTACTTCTATACTTTATCAAGTTGAACTTCCCATCCACAAAATAGTAGATACTTCTATTTTTCAAGTATTTTTTAAAATTATTTTGTTTTTTTAATTTTTTATCTTTTAAAAAATTTTATTGTTCTTTTTTTATTGGTCTTGAACATTTTCTGTAGAGCTAATTCCTAAGTACTTACTCTATCTATTATTGTGGTAAATGGCATGCTTTTCCTGTTAATATGCTCTAATTGGGTACGGTGTCTCCCTACAAAAGCTATTGATTTATTTATAATAAGCCTGACTTCCTGGATTATCTGTTTTTCTTTTCCAGTTGGTTCTCCCGGGTTTCCTCAGGATACACTCAAATAAGTTTCACATAGCACCTGCCTTAATTTCTGTTTCATTTTCGTAGATCCCTTTTCTCTTTGCTACATATTTCTGCTAGTATCTCCAATACAGCAAAAAACAATAGACGCTCAAGGTTGTCATCTCGATGTAGTTCATGGCTCTTACAGAAATGATGCCAGAGTCCAGGATCTGGGCTGAAGCAGATACATTTTGATCCGGCTACTCAAGGATCTACCTATTCTAACTTACTAATTTGATTGCTTCAAGACTTTTAAAAATAGTTTCCCAATGGCTTTTCAGAACATGTAGAGATGTTCACGGGATTATGTACATTCCACCCAAGGCTACAAAGAAATGGAATTGAGCAAGGTAGACGTGTCATTCCGCAGGCTTACTCTTTGCAGTGATGCTGTCTCCATTTCTCATTCTGACCATTTTCCTGGTTACATCGGTAAATCGTACTTTTTTTGTTGTTGTTTTTATCACAGATCAACTCTAGATGTATTTAATTCAGCATTTTCTGCCCATACCCCATTGTTTTTGTTTTTATGTCTAGTAATTCCTTCCTTTTCTTTCCTTTTTTTCATTCTGTCCTAAATCTTCTGGGTCAGACATTTCATCTTTGTTTTTTGTCCTGTATTTTGTTGGGTAAGTATTTAAGGCTACGATTTTCTGTCACTAGTCTTCAGCTCCATCTATACCCATGGTTTGCGTTTTGTTTTCGCTATTCGTTTTTCCTCCTCAGCGTATAATTTCTATTTGTGTTGGTATTCTCTTTGACCAAGGAGATAAGTGAGTTTATTTCAAGTTCCAGGAGGAAAAAAATTTGGTTGGCTTCTGATTTTTACAATGAATTCCTAGTCATATTTTGCATTTAATGTATGGCAAAATTTTGTAAATGTTAGAGGCACTTACAAAAAGGAGACATATTTTTTTCAGTGCACATATTTTAATAAATACCAATCAGATAAGCCTTATTAATTATAGTATTTTGGAATCTCACAGTTTTACTTTTTGGGGGGTGATTTCAATCCTTTTCTACTGACAAAAGTGAATTAAATTCTCCTACTCCTAGAAAATTTCTGTCTGTTCCTCATCTATCTTATCTCTTGGAACATCTGCTTTTTAAAACGCTATAATCTACCTTTCACCTTACAGATATTTAGATGATATATTCATTGGTGATTGTGTTCTGTAACATGATTAAGCGTCCCTCTTTGTCTCATTGGATCCCATTTTGTCTGATGTAACATCGTGAATTCTCCTCTTTTTACCTTTGCTTCATTTTCCTTGTCTTCAAATATCCTTTCATTGCTAACCTCTGGAATCCCATTGGGTATGTGACTCTGATATTCAGCACAGAGTTGGGTGTTGTTTTGGGGGCCAACATGGAAAGGTTTTATTCATTTTCCCCTTGTGAGCTAAGCCCGTTTACATTTTTACATATGGCAGATAGGCTGGTTCTAAATTTCTCATACCTTTTAATGTTATTCTCTGTTTTTTTTTTCTTAAGTCTTTTATTATGTGCCTCACGGATGTGTGTGTGTCTGTGTGTGAGTGTGTGTGTGTATGTGTGTAGTGAAGTTCTGTAATTTTTGCCTAGTATTTACCTGTATAATTATAGCTGATATTCTCTCCTTACCTCTAATTATTTAGGTGCTTCTATTCTTTTTGTAACTATCTTGTTTCTAATGTTTTTATTTATTTATTCTGAGAAAGGAGAGAGTTCAAGCATGGGAGGGGTACAGAGAAAGGGAGAGAGAGAATCCTAAGCAGGCTTCATGCTGCCAACACAGAGCCCGACACGGGGCTCAAACTCACAAAGCATGAGATGGTTAAACCATGCATGAGATGGTCACGAACCACGTGATGACCTGAGCTGAAATCAAGAGTTGGATGCTTAACCAACTGAGTCAGACCCAGGTTGCCCTGTTTGTATTACTTCTAACCATGAGCCATGAAAAAGCTGGCTTACCCCCTTTCACCTTCTCCTGTTATCGTCTTCTATCCCATCCAATTTAACCATGTTATCTTTCTTAGTGTTCCCGTTTGTATTGACCACTACATTAAACTTTTACTGGAAAATTTGTAAACTCATGGTTTCCTTCCACTCTCGGTTTGTAAGGTGAGGTGATCAGAGAGCACACCACCCACCTTGTACCTCCTGTCCTGTTTCAACCTCCCTGTAGAGTTCTGCAACATCTCCATTCTCTCTGGTCACTGTCAGCGACAACTTTCATCCTAATGAGCTAGAAACTGTGCTCAGTACTCGCAGCCAGCCTTTTGCCATAATTTTTCCAGGAATGTTTTAAATGGCTAAATAGTGTCTTTTTGAAAGTTTCTCAGGAAAAAATAGTCCCTGAGTCCTTGAGTGTTGAAAACTCCTGTTTTGTAGCCTTTACTCTAGAAGAATAATTGCTGAGTTTAAAAATATGTGCCTCACCATTTCTTTCCTTGCACATATTTTAGTATAATTTTACCATCATGCCCTGAATGTGTTGCATGTTTCTAGGGAGGGTCTGAAACTTATTTTTTTCCCATTATAAATAACTTGCTCTTTTTCGTCTGAATACCCAAGTATTTATTTATACATGAACTCCACTAATGTCACTATTCTATGCCTGAGTCTTAAACATTTTAGGTAAAGTCTTGCATGGCATCTGATATAATCTGACAGGGTATATGATGCAATCTTAATTTTCTTTCTTCAATTGTCTTTAAATATTTTGCCATTTTATTGGTTTGGTTTTGTTCTTTGACAATTCCAATTGTATGTGTGTTGGATCACCTTTCCTTCCATGCTATGCTTTTCATTTTCTCACTATTCTTCCTATATATACATTTTTTTTAAAGAAGGCTTCACACTCAGGGGCGTATGGGTGGTTCAGTCGGTTAGTAGGCTGACTTTGGCTCAGGTCATGATCTTGCAGTCTGTGGGTTCAACCCCCGCATCAGGCTCTGTGCTGACAGCTCAGAGCCTGGAGCCTGCTTTGAATTCTGTGTCTCCCTCTCTCTCTGCCCCTCCCCTGTTCATGCTCTGTCTCTCTCACTCTCAAAAATAAATAAACATAAAACAATTTAAAAAAGGAAAAGAAGAAGAAGGCTTCATGCCCAGCATGGAGCCCAGCATGGGGCTTGAACTCATGACCCTGAAACTAAGACCTGAGTTGAGATCAAGAGTCAGGCGCTTAACAGACTAAGCCGCCCAGGTGCCCCTCAACATTTTTATTTCCAATTTATTTTGTTTACTATTCTCACTTTTCCCTCTATGTTTCCTAGTGCATCTTCCATGATATCCATCCTTTCCTTATTTATATTTTTATTCCTTTTAATGTTTACTAATTTTTTTAGAGAGAGAGAGAAAGAGAAACAGAGCATGAGTAGGGGAGGGGCAGAGAGAGAGGGAGACACAGAATCTGAAGCAGGCTCCAGGCTCTGAGCCATCAGCACAGAGCCGGATGTGGGGCTTGAACACATAAACTGTGAGATCATGACCTGAGCCAGAGATGGACACTTACTTAACCAACTGAGTCACCCAGGTGCCCCCTTCCTATTCTTTATTTTTATAATGATTTCCTTTCTGCTGTATATCTCTCCTGGGCTCCACCAGCTCATGCTTTATTTTCTCCTCTGGTGTACCACTTCTTCCATAGTATTTATGTTCTTTTCTTGTTTTGCGGTCTTTCCTCATAAATACAATTCTTTGCTAAGGTTTGCGGGTTTACTTGTTTGCTTATTTTCTTTCTTGAAGCCAAAATTTTGGGTCATAATTTTTATCTTCTCTAGAGCAGCATTTTTCCAGTGACTGCTCTTTATCTGTTAGTAATTTTTGCCACTCTGTTCTTCTTTTGTGCTATCTTCCCATCAATAGTAAAGCAGATCTTTTCTCCATCTCATTATCCAACACCTTGACTTTCGTGGAACAAGCTTCCTGCTGGCCAAGGAGGAGAAAGTCGTTCTCCATGAGTCCTGGTTTCCTCAATACAATTGTGCTCTCCTCGCTCCTCCCCTGCTCATAGGTAGGTAGGTAGATAGATGGAAGATAACTCTCTCCCTCCCCCCCAACACTGACTCAGATTCAAGTGCTTGAAAGCATAGATAGGTAGTAAACAGATGATAGATGATTGATAGAGGATAGATAGATAGTAGATAGATAATTGAGATGATAGATAGATGACAGATAGAAAGATGATAGAAAGAGAGATACATGATAGTAGATAGGTAGATCATAGATAAGTCACAGATAGTGGATAAATTGATAGATATCACATATATATAATATTTTTGTGATGAAAATCATCACATACTTGGTGAGCTATCTCTGATGTTACAGGGGATATTGATCTTTTTTCTTCCATTGTTACCATCTTGTTGCTTTTTTTCTCAGTAATTTGTACCTTTCTACCCAAAATTGCACACTTCAAGGCTTCTCTCCTTACCTTTCTTCCACGACTCTTATGTGACAAGTGAACATTGTTAACTCAATGCTGGGCCCTTGGAAAACATTTATCCGAAACTCACGTGTCCTCTGGGCACAGTCTGTCATCCACGGTTCAGTTTGCATCCATGTCCCTTAGAGATTGGTTCCTGTGGCTATAAACGGACCCATCCCTCCAGACCTGCCGGCCAGCCTGTACTTGACCTGCCTCAGGAGCGCACTGTGAGCGCAGGCTGGAGAAGTTGCTTTCTTCCTTCAGGTTTAAATTGGAACACAAACACTACAATAAGCCTATTAATCGTTTCAACTGAGAGGCTGCTTGAGTCTGAGTCTGGGGCAGCCAGTGTATCAAACAAGAAAACACCGAGAGCAAGACAAAGAGAGTGGTGGAGGGGGAAGGAAGGAGGAAGCCCACAGGAGGGAACTCACTTGGGGGGCTTCTGGGGGATCCCCAGAGAAAGCAGCCTTCTGCCTTGTCAGATCTTTTAAGGCCAAGTCTACTTTTTGAGGCAGATATCTGTGAGTTTGCAAATTCCCTTTTCAGATTTCTTTTTTTCCCCTTTTTTCTTTTTTTGCTAAAACTGGCATCATCAAAGCTGTTCTTGATAAAGCAATAATCCCACAACTAAGTATACATATTTTTTTTAAAAAAATAAGGCAACATGAAGACATCTGTTGAAAAGGAGGTGAGAAGAGCAACAAAAAACATTTGAATTGATACAATCGCAACACAGATTCAAATTAAAGCTAGAAAAACAGGCAAGATAACTTATCATTTGCAACGTTAACCTATGTGAAATAACTTATTTGTGCTGGTTCATTAGGCTTTGAGGAATCCTCAGCGGGGCACATTATGCAGAATAAAATTAGAATAAAATATCGCAACCTCCAACATTTTCAACACAGCTATGAAAACCTGCTGATACACCAAAAATTTTAATCAGATCCTGGCGACCCCTCCAGATTGGTTAATCCAGATTCCCAGGCAGGAGACCAACAGGATTCTTTTTCAGCCAAGTGAGGACCCCCTCTGGGGTGCAGAGCCATGATGGTTCAGGGACTTTTTTTTTTTTTTTTTAAATTTTAAAACAGGAGCCAGCACAGATGATGAGCATAGCAGGAATCTGCCATCCCAGGACCCAAGCTGGATAGCAGCTTCTCTTCTCTCTCTAAAATACACTGTAAGGTTTCAGAGAGGCCTAAATGAGATACTAAGTTCCTGCCATGAAAGGAAAGACCTCGATGGAGAGATGCCTGTTCACCCAGGGCTCAGCGCCCGGCTTTCACACCGAATGTCTCCCGTTGTCAAGCTAGGGCACACGGGCGTGGGACTGTGCGCGGGACCGTGCACCCCCGAGCCCAGCACACACGTGTGCACGCTTCCTCAGACGCGCCTCTGTCCCCATTTCGCCGCGTCCTCATTCAAACGCTCGAGCTGCTAAACTCTCCGCGTTTGCTCACAAGTTTGCAGCCCTGGCTTCCTTGCTGGAGCGTGAACTACCTACCAATTTAGAAAAGCTGATGTGGTGCAAGAAGGAATTGGATCATTTTACCCTCCTTCAAAGCCAGTCGCCATCATCTGTCTCTGACTGTTTACATAAACAAATTCATTTCATTTGCATGTCCTGGGAACTTGACGCATTCCGAGTGTTTTATCCGTAAATATTAGCTAAGAGGTTTGTGTTACCGCTTCCCCCGCCCCATATGTTGGTGCCCAAGTCGTTAGTTTACAAACAGTATTTGAAAATGGATTTAATATGCATCGTAAAAATAAGTAGACTCTCCGATAAGGCAGGGATTGGGGGCACCGCCCATCCCCCCAGTCAAAAACCCCAAACGGAAGTGGATCCAGGCAGTTGAAACCCGTGTTGTTATGTATGGCTGGCCTCTACTCGGCCAGGGTAACTGCCTCATGTCCATCTTTGTAACTTGCTTTGCCCCAAACCGGGTGAGGTCCCGCCAGCCCCGCTTGTCTATCTAGTGAGAGCACAGGACCCTGTGAGTTAATAAAACATGACAAATAAAGGACTGGTCTAGGGCCATTGGGCCCACTCTTTGGAATCATCATATGTATTTAATTAAGGCGACAGCTTCTAAGCTGCCTCTTTTTTTTTTTTTTTTTTCAGTACTTGGCCTTTTTTTCTCTAAAAAAAATCTGATTTAGACCCCCTGTGTAGAACAGTACAAAGTACAAAGCCCGCAGCTCTAGTGAAGGAAGGCAGGGGCCCAGCTATTTGCTCCCGGCTACCTGCCAGGAAGTCCCAGAATTCCTTTGGACACAGTCCTGGACCAGGGTAATAGGGTCACGGGCCCTTTCCTCCTGGATGAATCCTGAAGGAAAACTCCAATTTCTTTTTGTCATAACTTATTATTTTTTAAATTATTATTTTGGAGAGAGAGCTTGTGAAGGGGTAGAGGGGCAGAGAGAGGGGGAGAGAGAGAATCCCAAGCAGGCTCCATGCTCAGTGCAGAGCCAGATGGGGGGCTCGATTCCACGACCTTGGGATTTGACCTGAGCTGAAATCAAGAGTCAGATGTTCAACCGAGCCCCCCACAGGCACCTCTCTACAGATACTTCTAACCCCCAGACGGACCTCTCTTCCTTTCCTCACAGTTTGTAACATGAGCCTTTGATGTTGTTTCGTAAACACCACGACCAGCAATGACTCCTCAGTGGAGGGACAGGTGCGTTCTAGTCTCACTACGCCCTGTGTGTTCCTGGCTGCAGTCAGCCCTGCGGAAGGCTTTTCTCGAAGGACAGGTCCCCTGACTTGCTCAGTGTGCGACCTTGAACATCGGCTCTGGCTGTCACCCCAGGACATCTCCTTTTGCTTAATCTCCTGATGTCTCATGACTTTGCGCCCCAGACGCGTTCTCTAATGAAGTAGACGTGAAGTGTGTCCAGGAACAGGGGCACCATGTCAAGGGTCCCCTCTGGGTGCTCTCCACCCTGGCTAAGCATTAGCACCCCCTGGGGGAGAATCTTGAAAACTCTACAATGCCATCCACATCTGGGCAAATTCAATCTGAGTGCCTGTCGGACAGGGCCAGAGGTCAGCTGTGTCAAACTCTGCTCAGGCCATTGCCACAGGCAGCCAGGCACCCCAGCTGCTGTGTGCCACCCCGGTGAGGCCTGGCACTTCCCACACAGACAAGCCTGTATCCCAGAGGGCTCCCTTCCTCTCTCCAGACTGTCCTGAACTGCGTTTCCCTCTAGCAATGCTGTGCTGAATGCACCCCTCCCTGCCCTCTGTCTCCCATCCTTTGTGGGCTCTCCCAGGACGGCTCCGCTGGGCACCTGGCCCGTGCCTGGCTCTGCTTCTAGTTACTTCCCTGTCCCTGCGGTGAGCGAGGATGCCGCCAGGGCAGGTCCTGGAAGGAAGGTGCTTATGGCTGGCACTTCAGGGGACCCCGGAGGAGGCCTGTACCTGCCAACCTCACCGTGTTGAGCCATCCAGCTGGCTCGTTATTTGGATGTCTGCATTGCCACCCGGTCCTGGACTCCACCGGTGCCGAATAGATGAGGCTGCAAGGTCAGCAGATGTAAATGCACAAGACTATGGGCTCCTGGGGGCGCAGTCATGATGACACCTCGGCCCACAGCTCAGCTCTAGGCAGAGGCTGCAGAGATGATCCCCCCACCTCGACACCCAGGTCCAGGCAGGCACTGTGCCCAACATGGAAAGGGGGCAGAAGGCTGCTCCCATCTGCCTGGAGCAGAGCCCAGCCCCACAACAGTGAAGAGCGGAGGGCACAAACCCCCACTGGCCGGCCCCAGACGTTCACTGCCCTGGGATCACAGGGAAGTCGCCTCCACCCCCTGCAGCGAGCATGGTCAGCACAGACAGCAGCTAGGGTGCCTCCCCAACTCATCAGCTAGCGGCTATCAGGACTCGGATCCAGGAAGAAGTAGGTTGAGATTCAGATTATTATTAGAATCCTTTTTACTGTTTATTTGTAGGGGTTCCAATTGCTGGTGACTTTTTTTTAATTACAAAAAATGACTTTATGTTTATTTTTGAGAGAGAAAGAGACAGAGCATGAGTCGGGGAAAGGCAGAGAGAGACAGAGACACTAAATCTGAAGCAGGCTCCAGGCTCTGAGCTGTCAGCACAGAGCCCGATGGGGGCTCGATCTTCCGAACCACAAATCATGACCTACCTAAGCTGAAGTCAGATGTTTAACTGACTGAATCACCCAGGCTCCTCTTTGTTTATTTTTTTTTGAAGAGATAGAGACAGAGCATGAGCAGGGGAGGGGCAGAGAGAGAGGGAGACACAGGATCTGAAGCAGGCTCCAAGATGTAAGTTCAGTGTGGGTCTTGAACTCATGAAACACAAGATCATGACCTGAGCCGAATGAGCTGAATGAGCCGAATGAGCCGGATTGGACACTCAACTGACTGAGCCGGCCAGGTGCTCCACTGGTGACTCTTTAGAGTTTTTCTTAGCTGAATTTTCTAAACTTTCATCCAGGTACATCCTGCTTATTGAGAACCATAATTAAGATGGATTACAAAAATAAAATGATGGTTTTAAAGTTGGCTTTTGAGATTTGCTCCAGTTTACTTTGCGGGACCTAGCCCCAACAGTTTTTTGTTTTGTTTTGTTTTGTTTTAATGTCTTGCAATCAAGCCACATCACCACTCAGGTATTAAGATGCTCAGTATTCTGGGGGCACCTGGGTGGCCCAGTTGATTAAGCATCTGATTTGGCTCAGGTCATGATCTCATGGTTCATTGAATTCAAGCCCCGCTAACAGCACAGAGCCTGCTTTGAATCATCTGTTACCCTCTCTCTCTGCCCCTGCCCCACCACTTCTCTCCCTCTCTCTCTCAAACAAATAGACATTTAAAAAATTGCTCATGGGGTGCCTGGGTGGCTCATTTGGTTAAGCATCTGACTTCAGCTCAGGTCACGATCTCACGATTTGGTTTGTGAGTTCAAGACCCTGCATCAGGCTCAGTGCTGACAGCTCAGAGCCTGGAGCCTGCTTCAAATTCTGTATCTCCTTCTCTCTCTGCCCCTTCCCTGCCCACGCTCTATCTCTCTTTCAAAAATGAATAAACATTAAAATATATTTTTATTTTTTATTTTTTAAATAGTTTATTTTCAAATTGGTTTCCAAAATACACCCAGTGCTTCTCCCCACAAGTGCCCCCCCTCAGGGAAGAGACTGATGGTCAAAAAATATTTTTAAATTGCTCGATATCCTGAAAACTATGGATCAGAAATGTACAAGGCCTTTGTTAAATCACCTAAAAAGTAGGTGCATTTTTCCTACCTCATAAATGAAAAATCAAAACACTCAAATATTTGTATTCCCTTGCTCCTTCCCACCCTCACTCTGAATATTTTGTGGTTGATTTGTAATTATGTCTGGGACACAATAATACAGCCTTATGTAAGCTAAAATTAGGAACTGATCCTCTAAGTATTAGGCATGGAATACCACAAATATTTTAATCATATGAACTCCACTTTGCCAAAATATATTGTTATTACATCACTCTCTTTAAAGAGTACACAGTACTCTTGTGTACTCTTTAAATTCTATTTGTTAACTGAAGAGTACATATTTTGAAATCTTAAGAACTAGATTTATGTCCGAGGTGTTCCTGATGCAAGAGGGATGGGCAGTGTCTTTAGATCCAGAAATGGGAGTTTAAATCCAATATGGCCGCCCCTTAGCTGTGTTGTTTGTCTTCTCAGAAGCGCATTTTCCTCATCTGGAAAATGGCAGTTACATTGCTTGCTTCATGAAATTATTGTGAGGACACAGTGAGGTAATGCCTATAAATCCTTTTGCACTGTGACTGGCACATCATAAATGCTAAATTGCTCTTGGTTCCTGTTCTCCCCTCTTAATCATACATACAAATATTTCAAATTTATTTCGCTAAACCTCTACGTGACTCAGAGTCCTATGTTCTCCCGACCCCTTGACTCATGAGTGACTCATCCGTTGGGTAGGGGTAGAAGTTGACAACAGGCAAAAATACCTCAACTCTCTTCAAGCATTTTTTTAAGTTTATTTGTTTATTTGAAAAGAGAGGGAAAGCACAAGTCAGGGAGGGTCAGAAAGAAAGAGGGACAGAGGGTCTGAAGCAGACTCCACATTGTCAGCAGAGCCTGACATGGGCTTGAACCCATGAACCATGAGATCATTACCTGAGCTGAAGTTGGATGCTTAATCAACTGATCCAACCTGGAGTCCCAGTGTCAACTCTCTTTAATGAATCAATGCAAGTCAATGATTGCATGTCTACAATAGTGATACAGCAGAAATGTTCAATAAAGATTTTTTCTCCAAGAATAATCCCAGTGACATCCCACTGATATCAGTGCCATGGAGCCCACCCAGAGTTTCCACCGTGTCCCATGAAAAAAGAAGATAAAATTCTGGGGGTTTTACCCATAAAGTATTTATCAAGCTTGCATTGTATTAGATCCAACACTTGTCCATTGTGTTCTTCCTTACGAGGCTGTTTATAGATCAGAATTCAAAAGGCAAGACAAGATCTGTGCAAATGAAAGTGACGCGGCCATGTTTACCCAGGTGCACCAAGTCTCCAGTGCCTAGCTGAATCAGGTCCCTGAACAGATGAAGTCCAACTTTCTTTTATTTCTGCTTACAAACTTTCCAATGTCAGCAGGGGAAGAGATTGAATATTCAATGCATGAACCCACCCATCACAGAGGTATCTTCAAGATCCTCCCTTAGAGCTGGCCCAATTTGGGTTTTTTGTGATAAGACAAAAATAAAGTAGGGGAAAACAGCATGGAATCAGCCAGATCTCAGTTCAAGTCTGACTTCCCTACATAATGCTCTAAACTGGATTCACAAATTAACTCATGTGTGCTCTTCTCTCCTAAAAGAGACCAGCGAGACCAGACCCACAGAATGCTCTTTCTCCTTGTTTCTACTTTCCTGTAATCTCTGCTCCTGATCTATTTCCATACCAGTGGCTCCCTCCCCTCACCACATTAATGTTCATATAGCCTCCCAGTGTAACCCAGTATCCTATGTCATTACGATCTGTTCAGATGGAAGAAACGAAAAACCCACTCAACTATCCTACATCATTGGGGAGTTGTGTCTGCCCAGGAACTGAGAAGTTTGAGGGTCCGTAGGCTTCATGCATCATCTTCACTGCCCCGTTGGCTGCTTCTCTGGGATTCCATGGGCCCCAGGCCCCTTGCAGGTGCTGCCGTAGCCTCCAGAAAGATGGCTGCCAGCATGTAAGGGCTTCTTATGCTCCATCTAGGAAAACCATGAGTCTCTCCTCATAGCTCTCCTAAAAACGTCTTCAGTTTCACTGTGTTAGGACCGTCTCAAGCCATGAGTCCACTCCCCAACCAATGACTAAGGCTGGGGCAATGGATGGTCCCAATTGGCCCTGACTAAATACCAGAGCACAAGGCTGCCACACTCAGAAGGGCTGGCATGGCTCTGGAGAAGGCGGATAAAATTTCTTCCGTTTATTCCCTCACCATCACACCACCTTCCACAGAATTCCCTGTTACTGTCTCCTTGGCACTTGCTGTTGCATTCCAAGCCAACCCAATCCCAGAGGTCCATATAGCAGCCCACAGCCAGATAACAGTATGCTGGGTGTTTTCCAGAAAGGTCACCTGCTTGGCTGCCCAGTAATAGACAGAGACTTCGCTAAAACTGCAAAAAATGTTGCAGAAACCATGCATGACTAAGAAAGTTTTCTGGCTGCTCCAATATAAAGCTCATCTACAGAAATAGATATGCACACTGGTGAAAGGAAATTAGGAATAAAGTCCAATAGCAGAAGAATCATTCATTAAACTTTGGTTTATAATTCACTCAATCACTGCAATGACTACAAAGGTGTCCAAAATGTATAGTGTCATGGAATTTACTAACTATTTATATTAGATTGATGTTTTTAAGTTTATTTATTTTGAGAGAGAGAGAGAACACAGGTATGGTGGTGGAAGAGGCACAGAGAGAGGGAGAGAGGGGGCCCAAGCAAGCTCCTCGCTCAGCCTGGATTCTATGCGGGGCTCCATCTCATGAACCATGTGATAATGACCTGAGCTGAAATCAAGAGTCAGATGTTTAACCAACTGAGCCACCCAGGAACTCTAAATCGATAGGTTTTAATGTAAAATCTGTTTACAATATGATGTTATTTATGGGAAATAAACAGAAGCAGAGTATGTGGGGATGGTGAAGACAAAGGAAAGCATAAATAATCAGTTGTGAACATTGTTGGGACAATGGATACATTTTTAATAGCGGAAAAGAACACAGGTATGTTTTTAAACTAGAGCATACGCTGTCAACAGACTCCTTGGAGAATTTGTCACATTGGAATGAAGATACACAGCCCCTCAAAGTGACTGCTTCATATGAGTAATATTGGTTATGTTTAGTTTTTTAAAGTGCCTATGCCAAATACCTAATAGATCCAAGACGGCACCCACAACGCTAGTTCTACACAAAACTGGTTAATACTGAGTTATGTGTCAGCTCTCACACTTTTAGAATGTTCTACTCAGCTCTATTAAGCCCCAACATGTACACCATCCCTCAGAAAAACTAGCAAACATGCTCCATGTATATACACCTCACTCATTTTCAAAACCGCAAATGAATACAAAGAGCACAAATGTCCTTATCGTTATGACATCTCATTGTCCTTCACCGATAGAAGACCACCTCACAAACACACCTAGTCCCGGACACCTTACAACTCTCTTTTTTTCCTCATGAAAAACTGGACCCACAAGCAACTTCCTGGCTGAATTCCCAGATGCCTGCGGCTTCAGTTTTATTACCAAGCTTGCCCATTTTAATCTGATTCTTTCTTCATGATGCATGAGGCCTTCCTTGCAGGGTAAGTTCATTTGGGTGCACTTCTCTCATTTCAAATTAATCGGCTGCTTTCAACATTATCCAGATTGGAGTGTTGATTGTGTACTATTTATCTTCTGAATAAAAAAAAATAATAATCTGCCAAAGATACATCCAAGAAGATGGGGAGAGATGAAGTGGTCTGATGTTCTCACAGAGAGTAACATTTGCTTCCTCGTATTTATTTCTGGGCAGCCATTATTTTATTTAAATGTGATGGCTTTCTGGACTTTATGTTTTTAACATTATTCCCAGAACACACATCAGATTCACTCCAGACCTCATTGAGACAGGAAAGGCATGCTGGCAGGAATGTTGAATAGCGCCTCCTAATTTCCACTTTTAAGCCGACACCCCCACCCCCACCCCCCAGCATCCCTTTTTTAGGACCACAGATGTAACACCCACACCAGAAGCAAATATCCACAGAGAGACGCTCCGATCTGTAGAACCCTCCTCCCTCCCACCTGCTCGGTGCACTCCCTTCCTGCCAAGCCCCTCATCTGCCACTCACCCCACCACCTTCCTCCTTCCCAGTCTACGGTGTGGATGTAGGAGGACGTGCTCATTCATAAATGCCAGAGAGAAGCAGGGAACACATCCACATAAGCCTAAAATAGGAGATCCGATTCTAAGTAGCTCAGGATTCTGCTTACCAAGAGGTCAGGCCATGCGTCATGGGAGAGTAGATATGTAGGGTGACTTCGAGCTTGACAGAAGGTGCAGAAGAGACCTGGGTCTTTCTTTACAACTCTGCTCAAAGGAATGCGTGAAGGAGATGAGGGGGTCATGGCAACAACATTAACAGAGCCCTGAGAGTAGGTCTTGCTCTCTGCATCTTTTCTTTTTTATTATTATTAAAAAATTCTTTTTAAGTTTACTTATTTTTGAGGGGGGCAAAGGGTAGGGACAGAGAGAGGGGGAGACAGAGAGTCCGAAGCAGGCCCCGCACTGTCAGTCCAGAGCCCAATGCGGGGCTCGAACCCACCAACTGTGAGATCATGACCTGAGCCAAAGTCAGACATTCTATTGAATGAGCCACCCATGCGCCCTTGTATCTTTTCTTCAATCCACCCTCAGCCTGTACCAGCTTGTGTCAAGAACCAACCACACGTCATGCCCTGGAATGCAGCAGAGGGACATAAGGTCACAGCCTGACCTCCTGGTGGATGCCATCCACAAGTCCATTAACAACACACACTCTCACAGAGCCTCGTGAGGTCTCAGCCATTGTTCTGGAAGTTTCCCGGATATTCCTTCTTTCAACTCACAACAACACTGTATGGAAGTTACTATCACTGTCCCAATTTCTGCAGAACACGGATCCGTGAGCAGGCAGGAGTGACCCCGGCAGCTGTCCCAGTGGCCCCTGCTAACCTCAACACTCACCCACTCACAACGAGGCAAAATTACAGGATCTTCAAGGCTGGAAGTTAAGGTGGAGGTCATCTCATGGAAACTTCTAGAGCTTTAGAACAAAGCCCAGGGAGGGCTGCTGAGAGAACACACAGACCATGTCCCCACATGTCAGGTGATCTTCCCTCATGCAAGACTGCCTAAGGCCATGGAGGTGGTCCACTCTAACTGCATCGCCCCCACCCCACTTTCCCCAGTGTGTACCGAGCAGAATGAATGCATTTGAACAGAGTTGTCTATATATATATTTTTTTTTAATGTTTATTTATTTTTGAGAAGACAGAGAGAGACAGAGTACAAGCAGGGAAGGGGTAGAGAGAGAAGGGGACACAGAATCTGAAGCAGGCTCCAGGTTTGAGCTGGCAGCACAGAGCCTGACACGGGGCTCGAACCTATGAACCATGATATTGTGGCCTGAGCTGAAGTCGAAAGCTTAACAGACTGAACCACCCAGGCGCCCATTGCTGTCTATATTTTAATTTCAGCTTCTTCCTCTTTTCTCTCTGCCTCCTTGTGTCTCCTCACACACCCTGTGTGTGTACTTCCAAGTCTCATGTTGTGACAACAGGCACCACAGGCCAGCCAGGCTCCTCACATGGTGTCCAGATCCCCACATGCAGTGGGATGGTTCTCCCCAGATGTACCTGCTGCCCGTAGGCAAGGAGCTGGCCTCCTGGAACCTTCAGGAAGATCAGAATGAACCCAAAATATGAATTACACTCTGAACATATCCAGGAGTCTCTAAAAGGAAAGCGTAGTAGAGGAATAGGAAAGCGAAGTGTAGCACAAGACATGAGCTCTGACTGAGCAGAGGAACCCACTGTCACCAATCTCTGTTCCACCCATGATGAGCTGTGCTGTTCTCTTGGCCTGCATGTCCTCATTGCAAAATGATGATTAAGAGGATGCAGTCTCTAGGGGCACCTGGCTGGCTCAGTCGATTAAGCATCCGACTTCAATTCAGGTCATGAGCTCACGGTTCATAGGTTCAAGCCCCACATCGGGCTCTGTGCTGACAGCTCAGAGCCTGGAGTCTGCTTCAGATCTTCTGTCTCCCTCTCTTCTCTGCTCCTCCTGCACACACACACACACACACACACACACACCCTCAAAAATAAACTTTAAAAAAAAAAAGAGGAAACAGTCTCTAGAACAGCAACTACCTAATAGCAAGTGTTCAAAACGATCTTTCTGATTATGAATGAGTGAGGTTTAATCCAATGTCAGTTACTTAGGTGATTTCACTTTGCGAAAGTTTATCGCTCTTGGTCTGTGCCCTTTGCTCTGTTCCTGATATCACATGAAGATATATGAGATCTGAAATCACACAGACCGGAGTGTAAATCTGCAGACGTTCCCTCCCACCATCGACGTTGGGCAAGTCTCCTCTATCCCGGCTTCCGTTTATAAACAGAACCAATCAAACCTCCCAGAGTTTTCCTGGGAGAATAAGAATCCCACACACATAGAAACATCTGGAACACAGCAGTTCCCCTTGATAATTCTCACAAGGGAAGATATGGTGTCTTTTTCATTGCCCTTTCTCCCACATGTCCCTCATGGAACGTCCTCACGAATGTGTTGCTTCAATTAATTATGTTATTCACCTGCCCTTTTTGCAGAGACAGCACATGTCCCATCAATATGACAGAACAGTTTCATTTCAGATGTTATTGAGCTGGAGAACTCAAGATATTTCCTTACCCAACCTAAGTGGCAGACAAGATTCACCGGATAATAGTTTCTTCTCCCATGGAGGCTAAGCTCAGAGTCCTGCTGAGTGTGTTAATACGGTCCTTCAAGACCTGGCTTTCACTGGGCTGTCCCTGGCCAAGAGACGTGGCAAGAGGCGAGGAGTATTTATGTATGTAATTACCTGATTTGCATAGCTAATTGCCCTCCATTGCTCGTGCCCACGGACAGTGCCAGCAGTCTGGATGCAGGGCTGAGAGCCAACGACTGGCTAGTGCAAACGCTTTCTGCAATTCATTTGCTGAATGGCTTAGACAAATCACTTAGAGCCTCCACATCTCCATTCCCCACTCTCTGTAACGGTGGCAATGCCTTCTACTTGTTTCTCAATTAGCTCTCTTAGTTAATAAATTTAAATTGCTTTGGAGATAGGTGATATCAAGTGCAAGGAAGTATTAATTATTGTGATTTATGAACACTTCTTAAGTAGCGAGTCTTATATGCAAATGAGGCAATAACTAGCCTAATTCGGCAAAAAGAGAAATAATTGCTAAGTAGAAGTTGTGTCAGCAAGTGCAAATGTTTACACGAAAGCAGAAAGGAAGAATTAGAAGACTCTTTGGTGGAAAATTGTCCTGGGCCTGCCAAATTACTCTGTTGTTTGCAGCATCTAAAATAGACTGAGTGACCGAGCGAGCTGGCGAGGGTTCCTCCCTGGGATGGCAGCGTGCTGAGCGGTTGGCCTCACAGCCGCTCACACTGTGCTTGGTGGGAGGTGATTATTGGATTCAATACACCTGCACTGAATGTGTATTAAGAGCCACGTGCTCCGTTGGGGTGCGCGCATCAGAGAGACGTGGAGTAATGAGTGATTCTCAGCCTTTGGGGATCTATCATTTAAGACAGAAGAATCCACATGCATAAGTGATCGAAAAACTATAATGGACACATGGATACTAGACATCAGGAGAGGCTTCATTTTATGGGAGCAGGTGGTATTTGGATGGGATCCTAGATAAAGACATAGGAATGAGCCGGAAAGAACTGGGAAGGGCGTGTGGGGCCCTGGGGAAGAATGCGTAGCTCTGTCTTGTGAGCAGGCCAGTTCTGACCACTGTGTTGAGGGTGGACAGGACAGGACCAGGGGCAAGCAAGCCAGGTGGGAGCTGATGGCAAGAGCAGATGACGGAGAGGTAGACATGGGGCCGTGGAGAGCTCGTGAGGCCACCTCACTAGTACGGTATCACCTAGAAAATCGAATCCTGTGCCAACGACAGAATCTCAAGTCCACAAAAGGATCTCTTCCCTCAGTTGCTGAAGATTCCCTTTTCAGTGAACCCCAAGAAAGTAAAGCCATGACAATGTAGGAAGAGCATAAAAATGTCAGGTTTATGCCATCGAATGTACAACTCTAAGGAAGCCACTTGCCTTAACTGCCTTTATGTAATGAATATTTATTTCTATAATTATTGGTGCAAGAGTATAACCACTTCACTCATTTCTTTACCCACCCACTGGACACACCCGACCCCCTCCCAAACCTAGGCCGAAATGGTGGCTATTTGTCAATGTGGGTTTCCTGGGAACTGAAACCCTTCTATTCTGTCTGTATTCACAGCCCTTGAACCAAGCAAGAAAGGATAAAAGCAGTCATTAATTTAAATCCACTCTTTGTCTTATGCTTTTAGTTTTCTTAATGCTTATTCATTCTGAGAGAGAGAGTGTATGTACACGCAAGTGGGGGAGGCACAGAGAAAGAGGGAGAGAGAGAATCCCTAGCAGGCTCCACGCTGTCCTTGCAGAGCCCAATGTGGGGCTTGATCCCACAGACCACAAGACTCTGACCTGAGCTGAAATCAAGAATCAGATGCTTAACCGACTGAGCCACCCAAGCACCCCTGTCTGTGCTTTCATATAGACCCTCTTATATATACCATCTCCTCTAAGCTTATTATGCATGTAAGGACGGTGCTATTTTCTGTTTCCAGAAATGGAAACCAATGCCCAGGGAAGGTGGGTGATTTGCCAGCAACACGGAAACAGTCTCTGTTTGCCTGACTCCCAACCCACACACCCTTCCTACTTCTCCAAACTACAGTATACCAAAGACTCTTATCTGTGACCCATGTCAGCTAACAGCTCATGCAGAAAGAGGGGTAGTGTGGCAGAGCAATGTGAGAAAGTGGGGGTTTATTTGGGGGTTGTACTGTATTATGAGTAAATGGCTTCTAAAAACCTACAGAGATAGAACCTGTGTTACTTTTATCTGTCCAGTGTTGAGAGAGAGAGAGAGAGAGAGAGAGAGAGAGAGAGAGAGAGAGAGGAAGGAAGGAAGGAAGGAAGGAAGGAAGGAAGGAAGGAAGGAAGGAAGGAAGGAAGGAAGGGAGAGAGAAAGAAAGAAAGAAAGAAAGAAAGAAAGAAAGAAAGAAAGAAAGAAAGAAAGAAAGAAAGAAAGAAAAGGGGGAGGGTGGAAGAAAGAAGGAAGGAAAAAAGGAAGGAAAGAAATGGGATAAAATATTCACAAATCATATATCTGATAAAGAATGTATATCCAGGGGCCCCTGGATGGCTCAGTCGGCTAAGCATCTGACTTCAGCTCAAGTCATGATCTCATGGTTCATGAGTCTGAGCTCCACATCAGGCTCTGTGCTGACAGCTCAGAGCCTGGAACCTGCTTCGGATTCTGTGTCTCCCTCTCTCTGACCCTCCTCCACTCAAACTCTGTGTGTCTCTCTCTCAAAAATAAATAAATGTTTAAAAAAATTTTTTAAGATGTATATCCAAAACATATAAAGAGTACTTACAACTCTATAATAAAGACAAATAACCCAATTTTAAAGTAGATTATAGAAATGCATTCTTAGTAAATATTCCAGGAAGCATTATTTGTTCTAGGTAGGTGAACTTTGTGGTGTATAATTTTTTATAAAGTTTATTCATTTATTATTTCTGAGAGAGAGAGAGAACACAAGTTGGGGGTGAGGAGAGAGAGAGAGGGAGACACAGAATCTGAAGCAGTTTCCAGGCTCCTATCTTCAGCACAGAGCCCTATGTGGGGCTCGAATTCACAAACTGTGAGATCAGGACCTGAGCTGAAGTTGGACACTTAACCAACTGAGCCACCCAGATGCCCCTGTGGTGTATAATTTTTAAGTCAGTAAAGCTGTCCACGGGAAAAGGAATGCTATGAAGCCAATTAATAATTATGCCTTCTGACATGCTTTCCTACTCTATAACTCTAATATTTTATTTAATAATCTCCCCTGTTCATGGTTGACCAACCTGAGACCGCAGAGGCAGGTGACTGTCAGAGCCATACAGTGAACTAGAAGATGGTGTCTACACCAGACCCATATTGACGGCAGCAACCCCAACTGGGTCTGTGCCTCCAGTGATGATGAAATGAACTCCACCATGTTTTTAAACAAAAAAATATGGGGTGCCTGGGTGGCTCAGTCAGTTAAGCCTCTGACTTTGGCTCAGGTCATGATCTCACAGTTCCTGGGTTTGAGCCCCATGTCCAACTCTCTGCTGACAGCTAGCTCAGAGCCTGGAGCCTGCTTCAGATTCTGTACCTCCCTCTCTCTCTGACCCTCCCCTGCTCGTGCTGTCTCTCTCTGTCTCTCAAATTTAAAAAACTTTTTAAACAAAGAAATATTACTCCAATGTCAGGGCCCAATATGTTTTGGGGACTGCATTTAATCTCGCCATAACGTTTTGCTGTCTCTGTTATTATTTCCGTTTCACAGTTGAGAAAACAGAGACACAGCGAAGACATTTGCTAAGTTTCATATACATCGTAAGTTGCCCAAATGCACCCTTCCTTGACTTCCAAATGGGAACTCTTTCCTTCTTTGTACGTTACGCTTCTCTAGAATCTACAAATCCCTAATAGTTAATTACTTGCTTCAAAGCTATCAAAAAGTTATGGAAAACAAAGTTATTTCCTTAACTTGTACAAAGAAATAGGCACCAAAGGACCGCGAAAATTGTCAGAAGTAAATGCATTGTGTGTGAATGATGTCCTTCATTCCAATTTTAATCTGGTGCTCCTGAAAATGTTTAAATAGCTCAGTACTACATACAACCTACATTTCACTTGCTTTTCTTTAATACTTGTGAAACACATTTAGTCTTATTTTTTTCCTCTTTAAAAAAGCAACGTAATTAATGCACTTGTGGTTAAAGCACAACAACAAAAAAAGATCTTTCCATCCTAGAACAGGTGTTAAATTAGCCACAAGAGGACTCTCAATTTATATCCCAAATGTAATACAATAGAATTACAAGGAATGCATCATTAAAAAGGGAAATGCTTTTCAAACTCCTATTCGCCAGTCTAAATTAATCGCTTCTAGGGTTACTGGTCCCCCAGAAGGGAACAAGCTGAATTTGTTTACTCCTCCAAATGAATAATCATGTCCATCATGTTCTGTTGAAATAAAACATGCAAAATGGTGAATGTTCCTGGTTAGAAGAAGTAAACAGAATGTGATGTCGGAAAGACACAGGTAGGGTGTTGAAACGGGACATGGGTAATGGGGGGTGATTCTGGAAGTTTGGGTCCACAGATGAATGCAACCAGAGGTGGTAATTCAGGAGGGGAGCTCAACCCAGTAGAAGAGAGATACGATCCCTATTATGCACCAACCGGCATTGAATGAGAAATATTTTCCCCCTCAGAGAGTGTAAGGTCTTCCTAATCTCGGTTCAGTAAAGTGAGCTTTCTGATGGGCAACAGGGAGATAGAAGCCTGGCAGACGGGAATAAGAAATTCCTGAGATAAAGTAACTTAAAAAATTATTTTTTAATGTTCATTCATTTTTGAGAAAGAGAGAGAGAGACAAACAGTGTGAACAATGGAGGGGCAGAAAGAGAGGGAGACAAAGAATCTGAAGCAGGCTACTGGCTCTGAGCTGTCAGCACAGAGCCTGATGTGGGGCTCGAACTCCCAAACTGTGAGACCGTGACCTCAGCTGAAGTCAGACGCTTAACTGACTGAGTCACCCAGGTGTCCTAGATAAAGTAACTTTTACATGGATCTCACAGAAAAAGGAAAAATGCTTCACATTAGCCCATCTTATTGAGCAGGTTAACCTAACATAATAAGAGATATACAAGCATAATAGTCACAAGAACCCTGTGAGATAGTGTTGTCCACATTTTCCAGATGAGAAAACTGAGGTGAGAGTGGTTATATGCACTCAGGCTTGCTGTTCAGTACCCAGCACTTGGAGCCCTTCAGCTCCCAAAGCCAGCCTCCCTGTCCCTGTGGATATCACCTTCCCTTGGGGGAGCAGGCAGACAAAAGGCTGAGAACAATCACCACAGGCACTTGGGCAGGAAATGCCAGCCTATGGAAGTCATTGGGGAAGTCACCAAGGGACAAGTGTTGGGGGGGGTGAAGCAAAAGAACCAAGAGGGTCTAGATCCTGGGAAGTGTGGTAAGAGATTTGTGACAGTCAGCTCTGGCTGCATAACAGACAACCTCTGAATCTCAATGGCTTGTGAGTCAAAGCATCTATTTCTTGCTCAAATGTTAGGGTATCACTGGGGCTACTCCCTTCCATATGTCTTTCCTCCTTTACGAAGGACCGACAGACTACAGGACTCTGTTCCTTCCAGATCAATGAGAGAAGCTCAAGGGAACTCACCCAGCATGCAGGCACAATGGAAGCCCCTACATACTGCCAGATGCTACCCCAGTGGCCAAAACGAGGCACACAGCCTATGGCTGACGGGTGAGGAAGTCCATTTTGCCTTTGTGGTAGGATTACCAAAGTGAAAAAGACAAAACGTGTGAATACAATAAGGCGTGAAAATAGGAGCCAATAAATCAACCAGCCGCAGCATCATTTAAAGGAATTTGACTTCAAAAGGAACCTTCTGGGGAGCCACAGCCAGTTTTTACTCATGAATGTGAAACAGTCATATTTGCTTTAAAGAGAAAAAAATTCTCTGGAGGAAGAAATCTTGGGATACCTGGTGAGGGAATAACTCTTCCTCTTTCCTGAAGAATGCATGAAATAGGAGAGGTTCACCATGGCCCAGAAGGGTGGAAGGGATCTATCTATGTGCCAGACTCAGGCAGAAGGCTTCTGGAATCAGAACGTTTGTCAGAGCTGACTCCTGCAAATACACAAGTGTGTGCATTTTCCTAAATGTTCATACACACTTGTTCAAAGAAAAACGATACCAGGAAGGAGCTGGGATCAGATTTCAAACCTGCTCAGAATTAAGCAACATACTTACATCTTTATAAGTGTAGGGTTTTTATGAGTTTATTTATTTATTTTGAGAGAGAGCGAGCATGAGAGCGCATGTACATGCAGGGGAAGGGCAGAGAGAGAGGGAGAGAGAGAATCCCAAGCAGGCTCCATGCTTAGTGCAGAGCCTGATGTGGGCTCGATCCCACAACCCTGGGATCATGACCTGAGCTGAAATCAAGAGTCAGATGCTTAACCAACTGAGCCACCCACGCACCCATATAAGTGCAAGTTTTTCTACTCTTATTCACTAGACAGCAATTTAAGTTAGCACCTAATTTGTATTGAGTATATATACCTTTCTATTCAATAAAAGTGTACAATCCTGGTGTTGTGTCTTTAACTTGATGTGAGCATTTTTATAGGCTGTGCCAAGCTTCACCTACCATTTGAGTTTGCTCCATTTACCAAAATATGTGTAAGCCTCCCTGTTTGAAAATCAACCACTGGGGCCCCCCGGGGGGCTCAGTCGGTTAAGTGTCCGACTTCAGCTCAGGTCATGATCTCACCGCTCATGGGTTCGAGCTTCCATCGGGCTCTGTGATGACAGCTCAGAGCCTGGAGCCTGCTTCCAATTCTGTGTCTCCCTCTCTCTCTGCCACCACCCCCACTCACACTCTATCTCTCTCTCAATAATGAATAAATGTTAAACAAAATTAACAAATTCTTCTTTGTGTTTTTGGTTTATTTGGACTTGGAAGTCACATATCTAAGTGCTTTTCTAAGCCTCAGTTTCCTCATTTTTCAAAGAAAAATCCTAATACCTGCATTATAAAGACATGGAGGGTGATCAAGAAAATGGGTAGCCAGCAGGGTGCCTGGTGAAATGCCTCTTATAAAAGGGAACCACAATTACTACCACTCAGTTCAAAGTGGACACACGGTCACAACACATCAAAGACCACCACCAGTCCTTTTGAAAACACAACAATCGAGAGGAAGGTGTTTCTTAAAACTTCGTGACTCAAGGAATAGGTTTAAAATGAACAAACAAACAAAGCCATAGCATGTTCTCCTTCGTGGTCAGTTTGAATCTACCCTGCATGTAGACAGAGTTATGACTGCCTTTGTGGGCTGCAGTGGAGAAGCTGGAAGGATCTATCGGGGGCCATGGACACCTGAGTCCAGTGCAATCAAACGAATTCCTTTAATTACCAGCACTCCTCAAAGATCCTGAGATGGACAAAGCACCCCGGAAGCACAGTGATGTGAGGCCCATGGCATGTTCTGCTGGGGCTTTGAGAGCCAGCAGGAGGCACCAGGGAGAGGCTGGAATTTTCTGCTTCACTCCCTTCTTTTCAGAGAGCAAATTAGGCATCTCCATCCAGAACCTCAACATGTGAGGAGAATTCTGGGCTTGAGAATCATATGATGCTAAAGGAGAGTCCGTTGTAATCAGCGTGGCCCACATTTGACAGAAGTTTTCATCAAACACACCACGAGTTATATATGCTGTAACATGAAAGGAGCCATGAAGGAAATGAAATCAGTGTAGTTGGAATCAACCTCTTAAGCACAAGAGTCTTAAATTTCTCTAAGGTCTCTCATTCAATGTTACAACAAATATTCTCCTCATATTTACTTCACCCTCCATAAAGAAAATACGTGGGGTTATTTTTTCAACTATGTTAGAGAATAAGGCTCTACCTTTTGTCCAGATTTGTCCTACAAAGGTATCATTGGTGTGGATGACTATTTCGGCAATGCATTCATCGTTTGTTGAAGTGGACAAAAGCCAGGATAATTAGCAAATGTACTGGATGCCAGCATCCAAATGACCTTAATAGGCAGTGGCAAAGCCAACATGATGATTAATGAGGATAAAATTCCCTCTACTAGTTTAGGAAAGGAGGGGAAGAACCAGAGTTTTTTCTGGTATCTTATTCCAAAAACAACAAAAAACAAAAAACAAAAACAAAAAAACCCTATGATTCCTGTAATACAGGAACCCAGGCAGGCAATGCTAGGTCAGGTCCCCTAAGGCAGCCCATGAGACAGACCACTGAGAGGACATTAGATGGTCAAGCTAGGGAGTTCTAAACTCCAGATACTTTGTCCAAGAAGGGCTCCATGAAAAGTCAGAAAGTGGGCCAGGAGTCTTCAGGCAAAGCAGCAAGTCGCCTTGAAAGCATCAATTAACTGAGGTCCAAAGGCAGAGACAAGGATGAACAGGCAAAGGAATGAAGCCAGAGCTAAGTGCACAGAGGCACACTTGGTTCAGGCCAGGCCTGTGCACACGGTCTCCATCTCACCGCATTCCATGTATGAAAGTCTCATACCAAGCAGAGGTGAGGCTCCAAAGAGGCTTGGTTCTGTTGAAAGGCTGTGAACAAACAATTAGTTTGAATGCCGCCATGTGAGGGCACCATAGAGTCTTCTAGAAAGACACACAATCTCACTGCGTGCAATCATGGAAGGACATCACCGTTGACATGTGCTATTGTAGAAAAGCAAGTCACGGATCCTGCCCACATTCAAGGTGGAGAGACAAAGGGAGTGAGACCCAGGAGGTGGGGACCTTTTGGAGCTATGACATAGCCTATCAGCCAAGCTTTCCTTTCTGACTAGGGAGGAAGGGGGCAAGAAAATACTACAATAGACAAAACCCAATACTCCATGGAGGGCAGTGACTCAAACTAGGGCTTAGTCCAGGCTCCAAGGGTTACTGAACCTGGTCTGGATCACCCAGTGGAAGAACCAAGTGGCACTCGGAGATCTTGGAAGGCAGGAGGTTTATTTTATGCCGGTGGGCTCAGAGGAGACCATTCTGTAGAGGTCTGAGCCCCAAGCATCAGCAGAGATGACAATTTATAGTCTATTTACATTGCAAGCAGAGTGGGAAGGAAAACCCAGAATGGGAGTCTTTGGGCAGGGATTGGAGTTCCCCTATCAGTCCTGTCCGTCATCTTACAACAGATTTCTCCTGATCACAAGGAAGGGGGTGAGTGACCAGTGAAGGTTTCAAACACTGTTAGAACAGCTGGTTGGTTAGGATACTGGGAAAGGATGATGTACTGGTTCTGCTACACAAACACTTGATATCCAATTTCCTACATAGAAAACTGGAAAAGGGTTTAACACCTACTATTTGCCAGACACTGTAATAAATGCTTTGCATAGGCTTTCCCCTCCACTGAATGATTGCACTAAATGACTGTATCACCTCCGTTTCATAAAAAAGGAAATATGACTCAGAGAGCAAAAGGAACTTTTCCAAGATTCTGTATCTAGAGGATGTTAAGAGCTGGGACCTAATCAGAGCTTGCTGGGCTTTGAATTTTATTTCAGCTCACAACATGACGATATAGCCCTGTATGTGCGACATTTATGCTTGATCGCAATGTGAATTTGATGGAGTCTGATCCTTTTCATTAGCGACTAATCACATTACCCTATGAGTCAGAAAGGAAAGCAAATAGGATAGTCGCTTCTGTAAAACCATCTCATCAGATGGCTTGGCTGGAGGGGAATGAGAAAAGCAGATGCTGTAAAAACAGCTTTGAAGATAGGGAGATAAAATATTACACTACCTAAATAAAACTGGTACCTCTTCCTGGCTCCCAGCTCTTCCTAACTAAAAAAAAAAAAAAGCTAACTTGGCAGGAGCTGGAGCTGGGAGGAGAAATGTGCAAACTACAAGCTTTTTCCTGAAGCAGGGGCGGGAACACAGAAGAATTACCAAAGACCTATGTTCCTCCAGCATCAACAAAGGGTCCCTACTCAACTCTACAAATCCAGGGGCTTCCCTGAAGACAGAAATTAAAATTCCTTGAGAAGTAGGATATGGCTCTGTGGGCTGCAGAGGCTTTGGACATTCCATAAATGCTCCCGATGGAGTTCTTGATTTTTAGAGTTGTTTCAAAAAGAAGAGAAAAGGTCTAAGGGAAGGCATGAATTTCCCTTCAGCCATGTTCATAAAAACCACAAATTGCCAAGCACTTGGCAAAGGGAGGATGAAAAAGGAGACTCAGCAGTCACCACGATAGCAGAGAGGCCACAGAAGGTGAGGTGGGCAGAAGTCAAGCATTAGAAGAGCAGCGGGCAGAGCCGCCAAGTGTGCACCTCCCCTCTGATCTCCCAAATCCTATTCTGGAATTATCCATACTCTTTCATCCACCCCTTCATCCATACATAACCCCTGATGTGTATTAGGTCATTTTAAGTGTTAGGCGTATCTCTGAATGCTGATATCAGAAATATAGCATTACTCTTTTTTTTTTTTTTTCAAGAGACACAGGACTGATGGAGGGGGCGGGCCAGCAGGTCAGCTACCAGACCCAGTGTTTGTAATGCTGTAGTAGTGGGCCATTTCCCAGGGCAACACAATTCCAGAGAAGAGGACGCCGTCATGTGGTTAAAAGGAAGAACTGGTTTGAGCCAAGCAATAACATCATGAATAGCCTTCTTAACCATAGTCAATATAAATAGGTGTGCTAATGGAGCCAGAATTTGGTTTCCCATGGCATGAGGTTAGTCTCTACAGTCAGACTGGCTGCATGTGAACCCCAACTTTAACACTTCTTATCTATGCAACTTTGAACAATTATTAACTGTTTCCAAACCCAGGTGTTCTCAGGATGAAGTGAGCATGTTATTGGCCCTTTCTCATGGTGTTTTTTATGGATATTGCCAGAGATACACGTGCTTAACACGCTACTGGAAACGTAGTGTGCCTTGTATAAACGTTGGCAATTATTGTCATTATAAACAAGATGCAAAGGCTTGGATTTGTTTCTCCCATGAAGGGTTTATAAACCTTGTAATCTGGATAGGAACTTCCTTCAAAGACTCAATGGAGCAAGACGGAAACCCATGCCTCAGAATGCATTGTCTCTGGGGACGGCAGTACCGGTGGATTTCTACTTGCAAAAGACTGAATTTGTTAACATTTTGGCATGGCATAGGTTCATTGGTTCAGGATATCCAATACACGTGGGCTACAAAATGAAGAAACCGTCTGTGTTTCCAAGATGACCCAATTACAGCATTAATGTGTTATGAAGGGAAACTGGGTCTTGAGAAAGGAAAACTGGGCACAAAATGTGTGAACCCGACAGGGCCATTTGGAGCTCTCAGGCCCCCCCCGTACTGGGACCCCAACCCTGCTCATGGGCTCAAAGCAAACCATTGAGTCCTCAGCAACAGATGTGTGGTTGTCCCGGCTTCTGACTTTGTCATTCATGATCTAGTTTATAATCTTACCTCACCGCCTCCATCATTATGCTTTATGGCCCTTCCCTCAGCAGTATGCCTCCTCTCCTTGATGGAGCCATGGCTGCCCTTCAGTCTACATGTCTGAGTGAACATCCCACCCAGTGTCTAGAGCCCTAGACAGGCAGTCCGGTCAAGGACAAAACCCCCTCTGGGCTCGGACAGCCAGCAGTTCTGAGTTGCTGCCTGCATTAGTCAGCAAGCCTGGCCACATCATCTGTGTGGCCCAGTGCAAACTGAAATGTCTCAATATGGTGATAGTTCAACACCCGAAACAAGCATAGGGTCCTTCAAAGAGCGAGACCCTGTACACCTGCATGGGGTGCACACCCAGGAGGGAGGTCAGACCAGGAAACCAGAGCCACCTGTGGTATTTGAATGCAAGAGAACTGAATTCAGGGATTGGGCTCCTCAGACATGGGAGACCTGGAAAGGCACAGGCAGACCATGAAACATGCCAGAAATTGGCCATATCAGGAAGCCATCATCAGTGAACTCTAGACAGAGGGACAAAGGAAGAGCGTTTCCAGAGCCCAGCAGCTAGAGGCATCCCACAAAAACTGCACTGATCGATGGTCTGTCTGCTCTCCCTTCCTTTCCCCTTTGCTCCCTTCACCACCTCCTACTGACCGAAGCCTGTCGGGAGGCAGCTGACCCAAGAATGCAATCGCTCAGCCTGCATAGAGGACCCCCCTCATGCAAGACAGAGCAAACAAGGAGAAAGATGAGGGGAGAATCTGAAAGAGGCGTCAACCTTAAAAATAAAGTAGCTATTTATTTATTTTTAACCCAGGGGCATCTTTTATTCACGACATTTATTTATTTATTTCATTTATTTTAAGTAAGCTCCATGCCCAATGTGGGGCTCGAGATCACAACCCCAAGATCAGGAGTCACAGGCTTCACCAATCGAGTCAGCCAGGCCCCCCCAGCAGCCAGTTATTTATTTTACTAGAAAGATTAGTTGGAGAAGGGCAGAGGAATCACAATTCATGACAAGTGAACCTCGGCAAGACATGGGCAAGTCCAAAGCGTCTGAAGGAAGGTCAGCTTTTACTAGGCTTTGGGAGGAAACTGGGGACTGCCTTTCTGAACAAAAGCACGCTGGAGAAGAACAAGAGTGTGGGGTCGTGACAGTTTCTCATTGGCTGGAAGGGGCGGTTGGGGTGGTTCTGCTGGAGCAAGGAGACACCTTCCTTCTCTTTCTTGAAAGCAGGAGATAAAATTCCTATGTGAACAGTGTCCTCCCTCGTCAAGGTAGGAATGATCTTCCTCCTGCTCCCAATGCGGGCTGCGGGTGAGGGGGAGGGGGGCGGGGGGGGGGTACCTGTGCAAGAGCGCCCCCTTCAGGGCTTCCCAACTCCATTTCTCATGAGGTTTCCTTCACTCTGTCACAGAGCCAAGCTCAGGACCCACACAGCCTGTTGACTCTGTACTCAGCATCTGCACTCTCCCATTCATTATTGAGGAGCAACAGCATACCTCCATGCGTCTAGAACCAACAACTGTCCAAGGACAAGGCTTTCACCCGCTTCCCTTGCTTATCACATCCATTCTAAACCCAGCCTCCCATGGATCTGCAGTTCTCCTGCTGACGTGTGGCTGTGACTCTACAGGGTCCGATAACCTCTGAACCACCACCAACACGGCTCATACGGAATAGTGGCCGGGCAGTCACTGATTGTTGTGCACACAGCAAGAATCTGGAACTGGTTCACTCTCTTTTCTCTGCCTCGTCAAGAGGCGGTCATTAATCTTTATTACTTCTCTCACTCACACCCATCACTGGGCACTCTTGCCCTCAGTTAGCACCTTGACTGATTTGCATTCTTTCCCTGGCAGAGCGCTTAATGATCCTCACTTTACTGAGTCATTACTGTAGCCTATGGCTACTACCATTGAACCTGGAAGTACTAAAAGGCACTCTAAGTAAGAGAATTCGCTAGTTTCTAGCTGCATAGTTCCTACTTTTATTGTGAGTAGCAAACCAGAATCCCTTTAAAAATTAAGATCAATCATCCCAAAGAGTTCAGTAATCCCAGGTGCCAATTGGTTCAAAGTCTGAAGGAGCCGCAACCAGCCAAGTGGCCCTCTCAGCTTCCAACTGAAAGGAACTGATGTTGTAGCCTCTGATGCAAGCATTGCTTTCTTGGAAACCAAGATCTCTAGATCAACAGATGTCAGGATTGAAGGGACAGGAAGCAAAGAACCTACAAAGGTTATTCCCATACTGGTCCTGGCCCATCCTGTAGAAGAGCAATCCCATCTGACGGGTGGCTATCTCCATGAATACTTAAACCATCAATGGACATGTAACATGAATTTATTAGGCTAGTCGTTCCTAGATTATAGAGCATGTGTCAAGACCAGTGCAGCTGATAGAAGCATTCTGGGCATACATAACAATCTACACCAGCAAAGTGAGATCTCTGTGTCCCCCAATCCATTCTCACAGGCTTACAATGTTAGCATACTCTCTGTTCTGAGGGAATGGGCAGATCCTTCTGGGAGGATCCAGAGGAGCCCAGTGCTGGCCCAGCAGTGGCATTCATGAGATCAGCCTCAGGGCAGGAAATTTCGTGTGTTGACCCCAAGAAGAACCCCCACTTCTGGCACCATGGCCACTATACATGGGCCAATGAGAAAGTGCCATGTGCCTGCAGAGAGTGGCTGGCTCAGATCACAGGATAGATTTTCTCGGTCACTTTCTTTGCCAAGAGCTTTTTCTGCAGCATATGACCTTCTTGAACATTTGTATGAGACACAAATATCCTCATATCTCCCTTCATTGCAACAGTCCCAAACTCCTCCCGTTTCCCTAAAATTCCTTCTCACTGATTGCAGTGTAATAATATATTTGTTCCTGTCCTTGCTTCCTGGCACAGAGCTCCTAAAAATCTAGGAGTTTTCTGAGCAGAGGAGTGTCTTATAATTATGAGGCCTTTGAGATCACACCACTTTATGCTGATGAGGTGTTTTAGGACAGAGTCTAGGAGAGCCTCAGGATGGGGCTGGTTACTGGAGAGCAAAGCAAGAAGAAGGTTGGAAATTTCAGCCCCACCCCTCACTTCAGGAAACAAGGTGGGGGAGTTAAGATTGAACTCTATAAACAGTCTTGAACAATGAGATTTGGAGAGCCTCTGGGATGGTGAACATATGGACAGGCTGGGAGGGTGTCTAGGAGGGTGGCTCCAACAGGAACAGTGAGGGCAGGAAAGTTCCACACCTCCTCCATTCCCTATGCATCTCTTCCATCTGGCTGCTCCTGAGTATATCCTTTAGAAGGAAGCTATCCTTTATAAGGAGGAGAGGATCATGGGAACCCTCAATTTATAGCCAGTCAATTATAAGTACGTGGACCCAGGACTTGCTACTGGTGTCCAAAGTGAAGACAGTCTTAATGGGACATGTGTCTTCAATCTGTGAAATCTGATGCGAACTCCAGGCAGTGTCAGGATTGAACTGGATTGTTGGACACCCAACTGGTATCTGGAGAACTGGTTGTTGGCACTGGAAAGCACCCTCCCAAACAATTCCAAACCCTCAGGTAACTGTCCAAGCCATGAGTCACTTTCCATGATTAAGTTATACCTACATCTTTGGCCATTTCTCCTTCCATTCCAAATGAAGAGCCTGACATGACTTCTGGAAGTTCTAGACTTTGAAAGGATTGCCTATAACCACTGATTTTCAGGGGCATTCCTGAGTGGGGTTTTACTGGGGGCAGCAATTCACTTTAGCTGATGCCAATATATTTACGCAACATCTTTTGAAAACAAGGGCTGAGTTTTGTTCTTTCTTAGTAACTGGCCAAAGGGGATTTCCCTTGAGGCCATAGATTTGAAGGAAAGTTAAGAAGGAATACAAAGTCTTAGTCCCCTTCTCATTCAGACTGTTAATACCTTATAGATCTGACTGTTTCTATGTATACACCACTCCACTTTAAAATATATTGCTGCTACACTCCTCAGCCTACAGTTTGGTGATTGGATATTGACTAGTTCATCATAGAAACCTCAAGTCTTATAGTCTACCTCATTGTAAGTGGTCATCTCTCCCAGGACCCAATAGCAAGCAAGAAGCTAACTATTAAAAGGGCTGCAACTGTCCACAGAGGAGGGTTTTGCTCTATCCCTCAGGATTTTCCCTGGCATTCTCCTTTTAGGGATGCCCACAGGCCCTGAAGGCAATCTTAATTACTATAGATTTCTCCTTGAGTCCCATTAAATCCACTAGCCTTGGCTCCAAAGCTGTCTTTTCTTTCTGGGCCCACCCAAAACTAGCAGTCTGTGGGTTATCCCATTACTGGGTTGGAGAAGCACATTTCCGAAGAGCCCTAAGCTCCATGATGGGAGAGTGTTAAAAAAAAACACACATGGGCTCAGTCAGTTAAGTGTCTGACTCTTGATTTTGGCTCAGGTCATGATCTCAAGGTTCATGGGATCAAGCCCCATTTGGAGCTTGACACTGAAGCCTGCTCAGGATTCTCTCTCTCTCTCTCTCTCTCTCTCTCTCTCTCTCTATATATATATATATATATATATATATATATATATATATGTACATATGTGTATATATATATGTACATATGTGTATATATATATACATATATATATGTGTGCTCATACTCTTTCTCTCTCAAAATAAATAAACTTTAACACACACACTCACACACACACGCACACACACACGCACACAAATGCTCATCACCAAGTCCAAGACCACATAGATCTCTCCTGTGTTCTTGATATATTATGGTTTTGTGTTTTACATGGAGGTGTATGATCCCATTCTCAGTTAGCTTTTGTGAGAAGTATAAGGTCTATGTGTAGATTCATAGGCGTCCCATTGTCACAGCACCATTTGTTGAAAACACTTCCTTTACTCCATTGTATTGCTTTTGCTCCCTTGTCAAAGATACATTGACTGTATTGATGCATGTTTGTTTTGAGGCCCTCTATTCTGTCCATTGATCTATTTGTCTACTCTGTCTTAATTATTGTAGCTTTATGGTAAGTCTTTAAGTCAAATAGCATCAATCCCCTGACTCTGTTCTTATTCAGTCACACATTGGCTATTACAGGCCTTTTGCATCTTCCAATAAATCTTAGTTTTTGTTTGTCAATATCTGCAAAATAGCTTCATGGCATTTTAATTAGGATTGCAGCCACTCTATAGATCAAGTTTGGAACAATCAGCATGTTAATCCTGAGTCATCCCATCTGTGAGCATCAGATATCTACCTACTTCCTTAGATCTTATTTGATTTCTTTCATCAGAGTTTTTGTAGATTTCTGCATATAGATCCTGTACATATTTTGTAAGATCTAATCCCAAATATTTCCATTTTTGCTGCCATTGTATTTTATACTTTAAGTCCCAATTGTTCATTAAATTAATGGATTTAAATGAATTATCCTGTATCCTGCCACCCTGCTATAATCACTTACAGTTCAAAGAATTTTTGGATCAATTCTATACAGAAAATCCTGTAAGCTAAGAATAAAGACCCTTGTGTTTCTTCCTTTCAAATTTGCATGACTTTTGTTTCCTATTCTTGTCTTATTCTACTAGGTGGGACTCCCCTCTGATGTTGAACATGAACAGTTCCTTTAGTTTCTCCATGACCCTATTGCATCACCTCTATACAGATAGAAGTATATGAATAACAATCTACCAAGTGATCAAAAACATCACCCTTTCTAAATCCACCTTGTCGGCCCCTCCACTGGCCCACTGTCTGTAGCCTTCTTGTTAAATCGTGGATTGAATATAGCTGATCAACTTGAACTTACCCTATGGTTACCCTATGTCATCACAATCAAACTGACCTTTTTTTTCTAATATTCTATTAAGTGAAGGAAAAACCTCACCAGCCAAGCACTGGGCTCCATGAGCACTCGAGTCACAGTTCACATTGCCATCAGATGCCCACCTCAGCCACTCTTCCTTGTTGAGTCCAGGCACCCCCTTTTCTAAAACTGTCAATAACCCCACTGACACTATTTTTGTTCCACAATGTTTACAATGGTAAAGTAAATAATAAAATGACATTCCCAGACTGGTTCCTTTTGGGGAAGGGGCCTTCCCATCAAGGAATAACTCATTTTTGTTTTCCCCCAAGGGCCATACCCTCTGATCCAGCTGAGGCTGAGCAGACCACCCAGCCACCGCCTGCTATGAACCTCAGAAAGGAGCCCTTGGTCAGTTTTGCATTGCAATGGAAGTGAGCACAGAAACGCCCTTGTATGGTACAGTCAACAGACCCTGATGTTCCTTCTTAAAGAGAGCCATGCCTACGGTGGGGGCAGGTAGGCAGAAAATAGCCTAAAAGAGTGAGTGACTAATGTGACAAAAACATGACTTAAGCTCAGGGCTCCAGAAGGAGGTATATGCAATCACACCCACGGTAGGCGGCAAACAGCAGGGGATCTGGTGTCCCGCTGACTCCAGATATATGATGCCTCCACTCTGCATGTTAGTTGGGACTTTTGTCTCTGAACACGATGTCCATGTTCAGATTTATGAAGGCTGACTTTAAAAGATGGATGCAGCCACATCACTTCTTGCAGGAAAAAAAAAAAAAGAAGAAGAAGAGGAAGAAAAAATTCATATAAAGGTGATTAATGGCTTAGGAGTGTAGGTGAGCGAATTGCATTCAATCTGGAGATAAAATACATATTCAGTGGTGTTTCTCTTCTCTTCCCAAGGGAGATCTGTGATAACGTGGGCTGTTGTTAGGGTGCTTAAAAAGTCTGCTGTCCTTGGGGAAGGAAACTTTCTTGGTATCTAACGGGTTGTGTGGAAGGAGCAGCCACTGTAAGAGGACCCGCAGCTAAAACTTGACACACATCTTCCTCGGGCATAGAAGTTAGCTTCCATGGGTGTTAGCTCAGGCTGCCTGGTGAGTCAACACTGAACTTCTCTGAGCCTTTCCCAATTTCTTCTGATAGCTTCTTCTGAATCTTCTTTAGATAATCTTGACAAAGCTCAAAATATGTTTGGGGCATCTGGGTAGCTCCATTGGTTAAATGTCTGACTTGAGCTCAGGTCATGATCTTGTGGTTCGTGAGTTTGAGCCCTGCATCATCGGGTTCTGTGCTGACAGCTCAGAGCCTGGAGCTTGCCTCGGATTCTTGTCTCCCTCTCTCTCTGCCCCTCCCCTAGTCACACTCTGTCTCTCCCTCTCTCTCTTTAAAATAAATAAACATTTTTTTAAAGTATGTGCTCAGCTCCATTTTATCTGATGAATAATAACTATAATGCAATGTCTTGGAGGAACTTGAGTGCATAAGCAAAATTCTAACTGAACTGTGTACTGATAGGAGGGGCTGTGTTAAGAGAAAAACCCTTCAGAACTGATGCCCACAAGAGAAGACAAAGGTTCTAACAATACCTCCCTTCCCAGAATGTATGAGTTTGAGACAAGAAGACACAATATTCAGAATTCAATCTGAAGAGTGTGAGAGCCTCACCTGATCCTAATCAATGAGTCAATATCCAAAGTATTCAACCAGATGGCAGTTATTAAAATATGATGTAAGAACAACTCAATGGTAGGGACTCACAGCCACAAGAGACCCAAGAAAGTCTACCCAGAATGAAGTGTGAACTTCTAGACACAAAACACAAGCGTGCCTAAGTCAAATGGCAAGGTCAGGATTCCAGGTTGTTCAGGCCTGAGCTAGAGTCACACAGAACACAGAGATCTTTGCTCCAGAAAGTAGAGCTCATGAGGCAGGAAGGCATGCTGGGAGAGGCCCCTCGCAGGGAGGCTGCAGCCCTGAGTTCATCCATGTGAGATGTGAATCTCTGTGTCAGCAGACAAGGTAAGCCCTGGACTTTACGGCATTAACATCCAGAGAGTTGATTTATCACTAGGAACTCAGGAAATCCATAATAGAGCATAAAACTCACCAGAGTCCTCAGGACAATTAAAACAAATCATGTATAGAAAGTTCTTGAAACAAGCTAAACCTATGTAGGTGGGTGAGTCTAGCAAATGACACAGACTTTGCTTTGTGGTTTATGGCTTTGTTGTTTTTATTTATTTTATTTTATTTTTTTTAACTAAAGGACAGGGAATACCTGCGTGCATTCCTTGTGAGTGGGAAAATCAATTTTGTTTCCCACTGCCAATGCCTAGGAGTACAGTCAAGGACACACAAATGGGGTTGTCTCACTGGCCCCCGAAGTGTGTGTAAGGGCTTCAAGTGAACTGAAGGGGCTCAGAGAATTCCTCAGGACACAGAGATGTCACAGGGAAGTGGTAGCCTAGGGGAGGTAAATGGGTCCGTGTCAGCTTCTGTACCAGCAGAAGCATTGACGGCAATTCCGGACACAATGTCAACCACACAGTGGCAAATGCAAGACCACAGAGGACCGTAATGGCTACCAGCAGTGCACTGCTGGTGCCCAAGCTTTCAGAAAGCCCTGAGAGGTTGCTGACAGAGCAGCAGGAAGATCTGGGCTCCTGACACGTTGGCAGGGAGAAGTACCTGGAGAAGAATCCCCGTTGTGAACATGCAAGAGCTCAGGTGGCAGTTCTGGTTGACGGTTTCTCATGACCATGAGAGTGGCTGGGACAGATTAATAGCAAGGTGACAGCATAGAACTGGGAGCAGCACATTTCCCCTGCAAAAGTCCAGGTAGTAAAAACATTTGGCTTTGTGGACCACGTGCTCTCTGCCGCACCCACTGCAGTTGTGCTCAAAGCATCATTGCAAGATACATCAGTGAGTGAGTGTGGCTGCGTCCCAATCAGTTTTACAAGTTCGGGTTGCCAGCTAGGTTTGGTGGTAGCTGTTTGATGCCTGTCTTCAAGGAGAGCCTTTGCGTGTTTAATAAAATGTTAATTTTTTGTCCTGATGGTTTAAAAAAAAAGCCATCATTGTTTACAATTTAGGAAAAATCAAAAAAGTGTAAGAAATACCTTAAATCACCTGGACTTCGCCACTCAGAGAACCCCTGAAATATTTTTGTATGCATTCCATCCAGTATTTTTGCCACACTTTTATACAAAATTTAAATCCTCATGTGTGAATAATCGTGACTACGACTATTTCACTGAAAATCATACCATGTATATAACCTCATAAAAATTCCCCATAAATATTTGGATCACCATATAGTATTCTACCGTATGGATACATCAAGTTTTATTCGATCCATATAAGCCAGATAAGGAGGTTGCTTCTGATACTTTGCTATTATGAATAGTTTTGTGATACACAAACCTGTTTTCCCATAAATCTTTAACACGTAACTCTCTCTCCACGTGTCTTGTAATTTCCTCAAAATCTGTAACTTGAAGTAGAATCTACGTATGCAACCCAGGCTGCGACCTTCAGAGGACAGGGAGAAACCAATGCAAGAGCCCCACTGCAAAGTTATCTACAGGCTTCTTTTACAACAGAGCAGAGAATAATTAAAGAATTTTTCTGCAGTTAAAAACAATGATTGTTGCTTTAAGTGGCCATTCTATTGCCCTGAAAACTTGAACCCAAAAACTGTGGTGTGGCCAATGGCCAGGAACCATTGAACACAGTTCAATGACTCCATTTGAACAGTTGGGTTTTAAATTTGGATGTTAAGAAGAGTCCAGAGACAGAGTTCGGGAACAAAACCTGTTTGGAAAGTAATAGTTACAATAATAATTTACATTTGCATAATGGACGGCTAGCTTTAAAATCACTGTCACATATGTTATTTTATTTGCCTATAGCATTAGCGCTTTCTCCAGATGGGTGTTTTAAGACAATAGATACATGATCCCAATTAAGCAAATTTGCTCCTGGGCAGGGCGCACAGCAACAAAGGAGAGCCACACAGATACTGTACCATCACAAAGTCTGTCTTTGTAGGAAGGAGCTCGTGGGTAGGAATCATCTATTATTTTTTGTTTCCTGCACCTGCTATGCTCACACAGTGCCTGATTGCTTATATTTTCTTTTTGATGGCAGGCATTTGCTTCTTCAAAAGCAATTAACAGCAGGCTTGGTAAAAAGGCCAAATTAGTATCTGAATTAAATAAAATCTAGCATTTATGTAACACTTTACAATGTATAAAGATCCCAACAAATGTTCGAATGTGAACTATTTAACACTAAATTATGTTTTCATTCTTAAAAGTAATTATGTCCTTTAGTTATTCTTTACCACGAGAATTACTGCCCATTATATGCTCATGTTCAAAAAATTATTTTGAAATACGATTATGCTGAATTGTGTAAAGGGGGCTTGTTCAAATCCACAGAAGACAGAAAGATCAATGACAAACTCAATCTCAACCCATCCAACAAGCCCTGCTGGGCTTTTTCTTTGATGATCATTGTCATGAACTATGGTGGTCCCTAGATCAAGGATAACGAAGAGTTAAAGAAAAGCAATGTCTTCTAAGGTCACAGTTGGTTTCAATACAGAAATAGTTTAGAAGAAAATGTTACATTTGCAGGAGATATTCCATGGGGTCATAATCCAAAGAAAAGAGAGAAAATTAAACTTGACATTGAAGAAATTATTGTTTTTTAGTTTTTGTCAAAAGTCTGATAGGGTCCCTACCTCACAAGAAGGTATTTTTTAGAAGTTTATTTATTGAGAGAGAGAGAACACAGGTGGTGAGGGGCAGAGAGATAAAGGAAGAGAGAGAGAGAATCCCAAGCAGGCTTCATACTGTCAGCGCAGAGCCAGACATCGAACTCAAACTCACAAACCGTGAGATCATGACCTGAGCCAAAATGAAGAGTTGGATGCTTAACCAAAGGAGCTACCCAAGTGCCCCAAAAGGAAAAGTTTTATTGCATATAACTGATAGCCTATAACAATCAAAATACCTCACAACATTTTTGACAGTTTCTCAAACATCACATTTCTTTTTCTTTAATTCCAGTGTAGCTAACATACAGTGTTGTATTAGTTTCACATACACAGTATGGTGACTCAACAATTCCATACAACACCCAGTGTTCACCATGACAAATGCGCTCCTTAACCTCCATCACCTGTTTTACCCATCCCCCTACCCACATCTTTCCTCATGACCATCTGTGTGTTCTCTATACTTAAGAGTCTATTTCTTGGTTTCTCTCTCTTTTCTATGTTCATTTGCCTTGCTTTTTAAATTCCACATATGAGTGAAATCATATTGGATTTGTCTTTTTCTGACTGGCTCATTTTGCTTAGCATTATACTCTCCAGAAACACCCATGTTGTTGCAAAAGGTAAGATTTCATTCTTTCTTATGGCTGAGTAATATTCCATTATATATACCCATCTGTGTATCCATTCATCTATCAATGGACACTTGGGCTGCCTCCATGATTCACTATTGCAGATAATGTTAAAAAAGTTGCATATATCCCTTCAAATTAGTGTTTTCATATTCTTTTTTTTAATAGTTTATTGTCAGATTGGTTTCCATATAACACCCAGTGCTTCTCCCCACAAGTGCCCCCCACCATGACCATTACCCCCTCCCTCCCTCCCCCTCCCCTTTCAGTCATGGTTCATTTTCAGTAGTCAGTAGTCTCCCTTGATCTGTGTCCCTCACTCTATCCCACTCTCTTTCCCCCTTCCTCTTACCATGGTCCCCTGCCAGGTCTCTCCTGTTAGACCTATGAATGCAACCATATGGTATCTATCCTTCTCTGCCTGACTTATTTCGCTTAGCATGAAACCCTCAAGGTCCATCCACTTTGCTACAAATGGCCATATTTCATTCTTCCTCATTGCCATGTAGTACTCCATTGTGTATATACACCACATCTTCTTGATCCATTCATCAGTTGATAGACATTTAGGCTCTTTCCATGATTTGGCTATTGTAGAAAGTGCCACTATGAACATTGGGGTACATGTGATCCTATGCATCAGCACTTCTGTATCCCCTGGATAAATCCTTAGCAGTGCTATTGCTGGGTCATAGGGGAGTTATATCGATAGTTTTTTGAGGAGTCTCCCAGCAGTGCAGTTACTGGGTCCTAGGGTAGTTCTATTTTTAACTGTTTGAGGACTCTCCATAATGTTTTCCACAGTGGCTATACCAGTTTGCATCCCCACCAACAGTGCACGAGGGTTCCTTTTTCTCCACATCCTCACCAACACTTGTTGTTTCTTGTGTTTTTGAATTTAGCCTTTCTGATAGGTGTGAGGCAGTATCTCATTGTGGTTTTGATTCGCATTTCCCTGATGATGAGTGATGTTGAGCATCTTTTCATGTGCTCTTAATGTTCCTAAGGTTATCTCTCTGTCTAAACTTCTGTTTCCACGGAAATGATGAATTTAACATTAATTGTCTAGAAACTCTACAAATGTCCTCTCTGCTACACTGATAGAAAGAATCTCAGGTTACACAGAGACACTAAACAAAGAAATTAAAATAGCTAGAAAACCAACTTTCCCACAGACGTTTAAGGACAGGCGGAGGAGTTTATGTCTTAGCAACATGAAGAATTTTCATTAAAACAGGCTGTTCTTCAAAGTGCCTCTATAATGACCAGGTGTTCAAAGTGAGGACAGGCTCATGGCTGGGAGTCTAAATGATGACCCCTGTTTAGAGGTGAGATATGAGCATCACACCCTCAGGTTGAGGGTCGATGGGGAAAAAAATTCTGAAAAACCAACAAAACACTAGGAAACATGCTTGTTTGTAGCTAAAATCTGCATGAAGATTTTTTTTTAATCTCCCTCATCAAACCTAACTAGAGATTGTAGACTAAATATGTGCTACCACTGTTGCCTGAGAAACAAAGGAAATTTCTAACTTAATGTAGTCGTTGGTTGATGATATCAGAGGTAACCAGCAAGAGGAAATCTCTGAAGGAAAATCATTTCAACCCCCATCAACAATAAATTTCCAAAACTGTTTTTTCTCAAAGATAATCAGTCAGTGAAACAATAAGTAAATAATGAAAATAATAAATAAATAAAATGATAAATGACAAAATAAATAATAAATAACATGAACAATAAAAAGCATTCAGGGAAACAGATATTGTGAATATGAACAACCAAGGAAAGTCTCACAGTGAAATTATCAGAATGAATAGAGACAGAACATAGATTGTGATTAACAAATGTCCCAAGAGAGAAGTATTATTTTGAGATATAACCAAGAAGCAAGGGACCAAATAGATTAAGAGGAAAATAAATCTATAATAAACTCTTCAAAGTTGAGTAAATAACTTTTTATGTTTATTTATTTTTGAAAGAGAGACAGAGAGACAAAGAGAAGGGGAATAGGCAGAGAGAGAGGGAGACACAGAATCTGAAGCAGGCTCCAGGCTCTGGGCTGTCACCACAGAGCCCGACATGGGACTCGAACTCATGAACCACGAGATCATAACCTGAGCTGAAGTCAGATGCTTAACCGACTGAGCCACCCAGGTGCCCCTAGGAAATAACTATTAAAACTGGAGAAGACTCAATAACATATTTAGACCTGATTAGATATAGCTAAAGATAAAATTAGTAAGGAAGAATATAAAGTAGGAAAAAATTATTTAGAATACAGTATAGAGAGGAGAGTATAAAATATTTAGAAACATAAATAATATAAAAAACATAAACATAAAAAACATAAAAATATAAAGAAGAGCTTGACATGTACAGAGGGTTATTAGTAATAATTCAAGAAAGAGATTGTAAAAAGGATTATAAAAAGATTATAAAAGGGTTGGGCAAGAGGTAATATTAGTTATGATAAAGGTTGAGAATTTTTAAGAATAGCTGAAAAAGACCAATCCTCAGAATCAGAAGCACAATGAATCTTAAAGTCAGCTATAGAAATAAAGGTGTTTTACTGAAAACAAAAACAAAAACAAAAAAACAAAAGAGTTTTCTACCAAGAAATACTTAAGTAGCTTCTAACATAACATTCCCAGGAGGGACTAATAACCCAACTGAAAAGTCAGATAAACAAGAAAAAAACATAAGCAACTATTTTAATAACACATTAATAACATAATCTACTAAATAGACCAGTAATACTTCTGTTCAATTTGTGAAATTAAACAAAACAAAGTAAAACCAAAATGCTGAACAAAAATAGTATAAAAATTAGAAATAAAATGGCCCAAGTTAAATCATCCACATGAAGATTATATTTTGTTCATTAGAACCACAAAATACTAATTAATATTAAATAACTAATCCAAAAAAGACTAAGATCCAGTCTAAAGGACAAAGAATAAGCACAAAATAAAATGATAGAAGGAAATTCAAATGTATCAAAATTAGAATAAGTGTAAAAGAATTAATGATTCTTATTAAATGACAGATTTTCATGCAAGATTTAAAAATCTGAAGAGATCAAAGTGCAAAGGTAGAGAAAGATTGCTAGCTATATTGACCAAAAGAAAACTACTGTTGTTACTATTACTACGTGGAAAAGAGACTTGGCAAAGAACGTTTCAAGAGACAAAGAAAGCTACTATATACTTATTACAAAGTACAATTCACCAAAAATAATCAAATAGTTGATTGTGAATTCACCAAATATTATAGCCTCAAATTATACAAATCAAAAGTAAACCTGAGAAAAATATTGAGGAAATAGGCTCTACGAAAAATTTTTAAATCCTTGTCAAAATATATAATTAAAAAAATAATAGGTTCACCCACATCCTGGGGGAGACTATTGCCAAAACACATATCTGACCAAGGATTGTATACACACTTTATAAAGTAAGCTTACAACACAGTAATAAAGGAAGATATCCAGTAAAAAATGAACAAAAGCTTCGAGTTGTCATTTCAAAGAGGAAAATATTTGTCCCATATGCACATAAAACATTGTTCTCCATCATTAATCATCAAAGAAACCATGATCAAATCTAATATTTATCACAGCATACCCGCCACAATACTAAGTTTTAAAAGACCAGAAAACCTCTAATGTTGGTAAGAACATAGAACACTGGAAATGTCACCCATTGCTGACTGAAATACAAAATGGTGCAACTACTCTGAAAAAAAAAGACTGGCTGTTCTGTGTGTATACATTCAATATATATATATATATATATATATATATACACACACACACACACACACACATTCATTTCATATATATATATATATATATATATATATATATATATATATATGATTCAATAATTCTACTCCCAGGTATGTCTGAAAAAAAAATTGTACTAGGACGTTCTTAGTACCTTTATTCACACAATAATCCAAGACATGCAAGCAGCCCCTGAGTCCATCAATAGGAAAATGAGTAAAATAACTATGGTGTATCCATTTGTACAAAGGAAACCTATTCAGCAATAAAAAGAAACGCACAACGACATGGATAAATATCGAAATCACTACACTGTATGAAGGATGCTGTAGGACTACATCTATAAAATTTCAAAAATAAGAAAAACTAATCTATACTAGAAAAAAAAAATCAGAGAGATAGCTGTCTGGGGTTAAGCAGGGATTTGCCAGGGAGAGTATTAGGTACAGGTCATGGCCTGTATGTTCAGAGGGATTTTGGTGGCACAGATGTGTGCATTCTGTGAAACATACCAGAAGATACATTTAAAATGTACACAGTTTAGGGGCGCCTGGGAGGCTCAGTCGGTTAAGCATGTGACTTTGGCTCTGGTCATGATCTCACCATTCGTGGCTTCAAGCCCCATGTCAGGCTCTGTGCTGACAGCTCAGAGCCTAGAGCCTGCTTCAGATTCTGTGTCTCCCTCTTTCTTTTCCCCTCCCCTGCTCACACTCTCTCCCTCAAAAATAAATAAACACTAAAAAAATTTTTTGATGTGTGTGGTTTATTTTAAGTAAATTTTATTGCCAAAGAAACATGAAACCATACACAATTTTTTTTGTTAAAGTTATGCATGCTGACATATTAAAGGGAAAGGGCGGCGTGCCACCATTTACTTTTAAATGCATCAAAAGAATAAGCCGCATTGACATATGGAGAAAGGGAGAGTAAAACGTCACCTGGAATGTGTCTGTAGGTGGTGGTTTTACAGGGATCCACCATCAAATGCTTTCAACTTTTAAAAACACTTATGGATATTTACACTAAAACAGTGAGGTGACCGGTAGGCTGAACCTAATGAAAAAAAGGAATGATATTTTTAAAATCATTTTTTGAAGTTGATTTATTTATTTTCAGTGGGGGAGGGACAGAGAGAGGCAGAGAGAGAATCCCAAGCAGTCTCTGCAGTCAGCACAGAGCCCGACGTGGGGCTTAACCTAAGGAACCATAAGATCATGATCTGAGCCGAAACCAAGAGCCAGAGGCTTCACTGACTGAGCCCCGCAGGTGCCCCAACAAGGGATGCTCTCACTGGAGATTTTGGCATCCCCTGTCCTGTAAAGAGAGACCCGGCACACAAAAGGACACATTTAAGGCCACAGAAGATTTGAAGGAGAATCAATCAAGTTGACCTCATGAACAAATCAAACTATGGAAGAATGCTCATTCTTTATCTGCCACTTCAATACACTTTTTAAAAGGTTTTTTTTTTTAATGTTTATTTTTGAGAGAGATAGAAACAGTGTGAACAGGGGAGGGACAGAGAGACGGGGGCAGGGGGGAGACAGAATCTGTAGCAGTTTGAGGCTTTGAACTGTCAGCACAGAGACCAATGCTGGGCTCGAACTCACAAACCCCAAGACTATGACCTGACCTGAAGTTGGACATTTAACCTACTGAGCCACCCAGGTGCCCCGCCGTTCAACACATTTCAAAGCTTTGAATCATAGATACAAATTTATCTTAAACTGCAATTAAATTAGAAATCAATAACAAACAGATAAAAACTATGTACACATTTGAACATTTTAAATACTATATTCCCAATTCCTAAGTCAAGAAGAAATAAAAAAGCAATCTGAAAATGTTTGTATTTGAAAAATAATAAACATTAATCCCTACCCAATAAACTGTAAAGGAACACTCAGAGTCATTAATGCTTTCATTACAAGTAAAAGAAAGCCTGCCAAAAAAAAGGTTAAGCATCTAACTTGGGCACATGAAAAAAAACAGGAGAGTAGCCTAAGGAAAGTAGGAGGAAATGAATAGAAGTAAGTAAAAGCAGAAATTAGAGAAATGAAAATAAACAGACTCACTGACCCAAAACGCTATTTATTTAAATATATTAATAACATTGTCAAAGTCACAGTAAGTGCCCATACTTAATACGAGAGAACTGTACACTTAAAAATGGTTTAAGATTGAGAGGCACCTGGGTGGCTCAGTCGTTAGGCATCCGAACTTCAGCTCAGGTCATAATCTCATGGTTCACGAGTTTGAGCCCGGGGTCAGGCTCTGTGTTGACAGCTCAGAGCCTGGATTGTGCTTCAGATTCTGTCTCCCTCTATCTCTGCCCCTCCCCCGCTCACACTCTGTCTCTCTCTCTCTCTCTCAAAATAAATAAGCATTTAAAAAAATTTTAGAAGAAAGAGTTGAATATATATAAAAGAAATAGAGAAATAATTATTAACTGAGTCCAGATGATTTTATGACTTATTGGTAAATTTTACCCATCATTCAAGAAATCAATGATTCCAAAGTTACAGACTTGTAAGATACAGAAAAAAAGCAACACTCTCCAACAAATTCTATAGCGGTAGAATAAACACAATTAGCATTTCTACAGATGCAAAAGCCTTCCACAAAATAACAACAACAAAACTTAGCAAACATAAAAAGATGATCTATAAGGGGAAATAATATATAATAAAGGTCAATAGATGATATATGGAGAAGGCATCTCTGCTGGCTGGTGTCAGAAGATGAATCAAATTCGTCACCTTTTTGAGGGACCGTTCTTCCAAAAGTTGAACAGAATTACCATCTGATCCTGCAGTTGCATCCCTAGGTTTGCATCCCTGCAAATGAAAAACTGGGACTTGAACAAGTCTACATACACATATGTTCACAGCAGCCTGATTCACGATAGCCCAACGGTGGAAAGCGCCCAAATGTTGACGAATAGAGACTTGTGGTATAATGGAAAAGTACTCCCCATAAAAAGGAACAAAGGACTGGTACATGCTAACAGTGAATGTCAAAAACATTTTGCTAAGGGAAGGATGCTACACTTTAAAATGGTTAATTTTTTTTATGTTATGTGCATCAACTAAAAAGCAAACAGAGGCTCCTGGCTGGGTTAGTCAATGGAACATGCAAATCTTGATCTTGGATCGTGAGTGTGAGCCCCATGTTGTATGTAGAGATTACTTACAATGAAGTAAAACAAAATAATACAGTAAAATAAAATAAACATACATGCACACACCGACATAAAGAAAAGAATTAGTAGTTGTGAAGGTGAGGGTGAGGTGCGGGAAGTGAGGGGTGTGGTCTGACCATAAAGGACCAGCAGGATGTATGGATGTTAGCTCCTGGATTGGATATTTTTCTATAGTTCTAGAAAATGTAACCATTGAACAACTGTGAGAAAAGCCTGTGGGGACCTACCTGTGCTGTATTTGTAACTTCCCATGAGTCTATAACTGCTTCAAAGGTTAAAAAAGAAGTTTGATGCATGGACTTCATTAAAATCAAGATGAAGATTAAAAAAAAAAACCCACAAAGAGTGAAAAGTTGAACCCAGAATTTGGTAAAGCTATCGCCCCCATCTATACTCAACAAAGGACCATACAAAGCACATATTAGAAAAGCTTACTACTCAGTAATAATCAGAACAACAACCTAAAAGAAACCTGAGAAAACTAGTTAGATAAATAGCGATTTCGGTGAAGAGAAAACATAAATGACACAAGATATACATGTGAAGATAAACTCAACTTTATTAGAATTCAGTATGAATTAATTAAGGCACGTTAAGCTGTTTACAACCCCTCGTGACAGAGGGAGACACAGAACAAAGCAAGTTTACAGCCACCTTCGGTCGTACAGAAACGGGACCATCAGCAGAACAAGACCCAGATGGACGTCAGCAAAGTGGGCGGCTTGCATGTCCCATGATCCAGCCTTTTCTTTCCCAGCTGTACACCGTGGAGAACCTCCCGCATGTGGCCCCAGAGGGTAGCACAACACCGCTCATAGATGATGGTCACAGGAAGGAAAATAGAAGTGGAAATGAACAAGATGTCCCTTAGCAGGAGAATCTGGAGGAACGATGTTTGGTATTTTCATACAACAAAATTGTGGGGAAGGACGAAACTGAATGATTACATTTTATAACAATGGATGCTTCCTGGCAGGAAAAAAAAAAAACTAGGGAAAGGGGGGGAAAAAAACCCAGACTGGGACACCTGGGTGGTTCAGTTGTTAAGTGACTGACTCTTGATTTCCGCTCACGTCATGATCTCAGGGTTTGGGAGTTTGAGCCCTGTGTCAGGCACTGTGGTGACAGTATGGAGCCTGCTTGGGATTCTCTCTTGTGCCCGCTCTCTCGACCCCCTCATCCCTCGTCAGGATAAATAAATGAACTTTGAAAAAATACCTACAGAGAAATAAAGTTTTGTAAAATTTCAGAACATGCTAACCTAAGTGAAATGTAGATAAACTGAGATAAAACCATACAGAAAAACAAAAGTACATGCTGTCCGGGACTGAGAATTCCTTCCCGAGCTGGAGGACCAGAGGAAGGACTTGAGGAACCACAAAGAAAGACTTCCCAGGACATGGTTCTGCTCCTACTTTTAAGGCAGATGATGAGGGGCGCCTGGGTGACTCAGTCGGTTGAGTGTCTGGCTTCCACTCAGGTCATGATCCCATGGTTTGTGGGTTTGAGCCCCACATCGGGCTCTGTGCTGGCAGCTCAGAGCCTGGAGGCTGCTTTGGATTCTGTGTCTCCAGCTCTCTCTGCCCCTCCCCTGCTCATGTTCTCTCTCTCTCTCTCTCTCTCTTTCTCTCTCTCTTAAGAATAAATAAACATAAAAAAAAATTTTTTTAAGGCAGAAGATGAAAATATGGGTGTTTGGATCACTGCACACTTTTCATCATTTAGATTTCCTTTGAACATACTGGAAAGTATTTTTTTAAAAATCTCAATGAAACAAGTTAACCTCACCAGCCATTTGGCCATCTCCCCACTCCAGGGGATGGGCACTCCATCTCCTATATTCCCCGCATCCAGGCCACGTATCTGGATCCCATCCACGTTCTCTTTATATTCATCCTATTTAGCTTTTCCTCCCTTCACTTTATCATGCAAAGTCGGTATGATATTTCCACCATTCCCAATGGCAAACTCATTTCCAAGCCCACTCTTAGGTATTCAAATCCATCACAAAGGCGCCATTCACAGCCTTCAACACTGCTGTGGACCAGACACTGACCAACTGCAATGGATGCTGAGATCAGTCGGACCAGACACTGTCCCAGCCAATCCCACTGCACAAGCCATGTCACAGCCCTGGTGCAAAGCGGGTGCAGTCAACAAAGTAAAATACTGACATGGTAATAGGCGTGCATCTAAGGACACTCTTTGTAGATGCCATCAGGAATGTGTGTCCTGCAAACATCTGTAGATTTTGCCGGGGCCTGATCGCGACGGCTTCGCTCAGTTGGGACAACTGCCAGCAAATCGCTGGCTTGCAAATACACCCAGCCCAAGCCCCAGATATGTGAGCTGGTGTGTTGTTTTCATTCGTTGCCACAGCATGACATCTTGGGGGAGCCCCTGGGTTCAAAGGCATCTACAAATCCAGGAATGCCCAAGCCTTGACCCCAGCATTCCCCATCTCGGGCCCCCTCCATCTCTCTGAGACCATACCTCTGACAACGAATCCAAACATTATCACTGCATCCGCTGTGTGAGTAACACGGTTATCTATCTAGTCGTCCCACACCCCTTGCAGGCATACGCCATGTGACGACAGTGGCTGACTCCCATTTTTCTCTTTGTTCCTGTGCCGATTATAATGCCTAGAATAAATGGGAACTGATGAGGGAGCACGGGGCAAGCTGAGGGCAAAGTACAAGCTAACACACCCTGCCCCTCCAAGGTGGGATGTCTGTGATACTCCGCAGACACTCCCGGCTGCCCGAGAACAAAGGAAAGGAAAGAAAACAAATGATTAACGGATAAGAGATCACAGTCCTACAGGACTTGAGTCTCCATGAGTTACAAGTATCTTAGTAAGTTATAAAAAAGAAAAAAAGACCATCTTATCCAGAGCCTCATCTCCGGAAACCTATAGACTCGGTTTCCTGGGGCCCCAACATCACCGTTCCCTCCACAGAGATGTGGGAACAAAGGCCAGAAGGAAACGGCAGATAACATTATATTTCCTTATAACCTGCAGCCCGTTGACAGATAGTTGAGGCAAGTAGAGTAGAACATCTCTCCAGGACCTCCCTACCTTCCTAGTTACAGCCTTCCTAGAGGGAAAACAGCCTTAGCCTGAGGCCGGCAAGGCCTCCAGGATGTTGGGAGTCTTCCGTAGTTTATCAAAGTCCTTCTGGAGGCCTCCCTGGGCCTTTACCTCCCCCAACTCCACATTCACAACCAGTCCCTCCTCCCACGAGTTCTGTCCCCGTGCTCTCATAAATCACCTTTATGCACCCAAGAGGTCTTCAAGAATTCTTTCTTGGCTGTCAGCTCCGAACCCCCACCATCACCCCAAAGCCCCTCCAAACTGCAAATAACTCTGGAGTTTACTAGTTAAAAAACGAGAATAAGGTTGTTAGTTCCCACAAGCGCCTAAGGTATTTAAGGATGATCTGTGTTTGATGTCTTTCTTTTATCTTCTCCTGGACAGGAAAACAATTAAGAGAGAAGGGACATTTTATAGCATTGCCACAGTGGCAGGTGCGCAGACATTTCTCATCTCTGCTTTGGAAGGGGAACGATTTACAGTTCATGGTAGTTCATCTATAAAACTGTGCTTTTCAGAGAACATTCTGTGGAAATCATAACGCTCATATAGGGGGAGAAAATAGTGGTATGGATTTCTCCATGAAAAGGAAGGTTTCAAACCACAGAACCGTAGCCAGGGCACGGGGGTGTGAGAGCAGTTGGCTATGGGGTCCCAGACGGACCAGGTTCGGCCACTCGCTGCTCACAAAATCCAAAGGCAGAGAAATTAGGTGGTGGAGAAACAGGAAAGAAATATAATTCAGGGAGGCCAACACCAGGAAGACAGTGGATTAGTGTCTCAAAGACGGTCTCCAAAGTGCTGAAAATACTTCCAGGTTTAAATTAAGACAATGGGGAACAAAGGTCGGTGAGTACAGTGTACAGGTAGGCAGTAAAGGTCAAGTCCATCATTGTCTTCGGGTCAATTATGGGTGGGGTTTTGCAGTCCTGATTGCTTGAGGGGGGAGTTTTAATTTTTTTTAATGTTTATTTTTGAGAGAGAGAGAGAGAGAGAGAGAGAGAGAGAGAGAGAGAGAGAGAGCATGAGCAGGGGAGGGGCAGAGAGAGAGGGAGACACAGAATTGGAAGCAGGCTCCAGGCTCTGAGCTGTCAGCACAGAGCCCGATGTGGGGCTTGAACTCAAGAAACATGAGATCATGACCTGAGCCGAAGTCAGACACTTAACTGACTGAATCACCCAGGTGCCCCTTGAGGAGGTAGTTTTAATGGTTTCCATCCCAAGATGCTTTGCTTGTAGGATCTTTTGCCTGAAAGAAGAACTTAATTAAAAGGTACAGACTAAGGTCCAAATGGAGATAGCTGAAGTCTTCCTTCTAAACCTTAATTCATACGCCTACTTGACCTTAAAATTTCAGGCAGTTGCAGTCATTAAGTTGTTATTGAATTTGTTGAGCCAAATTTATTATATAATTCATGCCATATAGAAGTTTGTGAAATTCCAGAAACATAAGAAAAAAAAAACCCAAGTCATGTATACTGAGAATATGTGGAAATATGGAAGGTGTAAAACATTTATATACACAATTATATATTTTTCATGATTTCATGTATACCTTTTAATCAAAAAAATAGTTTCTCATCACATCAGCTAAGTTTTCAGGTACCTTTTCTTTTCTTTTTTTTTTATGTTTATTTATTTTTGAGAGAGAGACAGAGTGTGAGTGGCAGAGGGGCAGAGAGAGAGGAAGACACAGAATCTGAAGCAGGCTCCAGGCTCTAAGCTGTCAACACACAGCTTGACACAGGGCTCAAATCCATAAACCACGTGATCATGACCTGAGCCGAAGTCAGATGCCTAACTGACTGAGCCATCCAGGCACCCTTTCACATACCTTTTCTAATATGTAATTATTTTATATTTATTTTTTTTCTTTTTTAGTAGTTTATTGTCAAATTGGTTTCCATATAACACCCAGTGCTTCTCCCCACAAGTGCCCTCACCATGACCATCACCCCCCTCCTTCCTCCTCCCCCTTCAGTCCATGGTTCACAAGAAGGTTATTTTATATTTAAAATAGAATTCTTTTCACATTTGTGAATATGAAGACTCAGTATTATCAAGAGGTCAGTCCTTCTCAGCTTGATCTATACATTGAATACAATCCCAATCATGGGCCCAGCAAGTTATTTTGTGGAACATGAAAGAATTATTAGAAGGTTTATATGGAGGGGCAAAAGACTCAGAAAAGCCAAAATTATATTGATGGAGAAGAACAAAGTTGGAGGACTGATCCTACCTGACTGCAAGATTTACTAGAAATTTACAGTGATCAAGACAGTGTGGTCTTGGTGAAGGAAGAGACAAATAGGTGAATGGGCAGAATAGAGAGCCAGAAGTAGACGCCCATGAATACAGTCCGCTGGTCTTTGACAAGGAAGCCAAGGCACCATAATGGAACAATAATGGTGTCTTCAAAACATGGTGCAGGAAGAACTGGGAGTCCACATGCAGAACGAGCAAAGACATGAATGTGGACACACACCTTACACCCTTCACAAAGACCAACACAGAGTGGATCATGAACCCAAAGGTAAAGCAAAAGATTATTAAAAAAAATCCTACAAGATGACACAGAAGAAAACCAACCATGACCTGGGACACGGCAATGATTTTAGATATGACAGCATAGTCGCATGTGATGCAAATTAAAGAAACCTTTTAGAATCTTTAGGAACAAGAAAGAAAGTTTTGTTTGTTAAAAAAATTTAATGTTATTATTTTTGAGAGACAGCGTGAACAGGGGAGGGACAGAAAGAAAGGGAGATACAGAATTCAAAGCAGGCTCCAGGCTCTGAGCTGTCAGCACAGAGTCCGATGCAGGGCTTGAACCCATGAACTGTGAAAACATGACCTGAGCTGAAGTCAGACGCTCAACTGACTGGGCCACCCAGGTGCTTTAACAGAGTTTTTTTGTGTCCGATTAAGGATAGCATCCCTGGAAACACATGCATCTCAGGGAAGAAAGCACTCCCAAGAATGGAGAGTTTTTACAAGGTTAGGTACTTTATGTCTTTAAAAAGCTCAGACGATTACAGATTAGCATAAAGGCAGGAATCCCAAAGGAGTGTGGGAGTAAGAGCCCTATCTATCCATATCTCAAGGCCAAGCTAGTTTTCCTTCAGGCTACCTTTCACAAAGCACATGGACAACGGGGGTGTGACGGGCCATAAATCTGGGTTTCGGTTTGAACAAAGTTGATATACAGTCATGTAGACTTAGACAGAAATCTATAATGTCGACTCTTGCATATCAGCCCTTTAGAGAGTTTTCTCTCTGATCGCACAATCCATGAAAGAACTCATCGATAAGCTGAACCTCGTTACAATTTAAGACTTCTGCCCTGTGCAAGACAGTGTCAAAGAACGAGGAGGCCAGGGTTCAGGGTGCCTCAGGGGGTTAAACATCCGACTTTGGCTCAGGTCATGGTCTTGCAGTAAAGGAGTTTGAGCCCCGCGTCGGGCTCTGGGCTGACAACACAGAGCCTGGAGCCTGCTTCGGATTCTGTGTCTCCCTCTCTCTTTCTCTCTGCCCCTCCCCTGCTCTCTCTCTTTGTCTCTCTCTCTCTCTCTCAAAAATAAACGAAACATTAAAAAATTTTTTTGAAAAAAGAATAAGGAGACAAACCACACACAGGGAGAAAATATTTCCAACAGACACAGCTGAGAGGAGGCTGTTACTAGAAATATACAAGGAAACTTCTAGAACTCAATAATAAGAAAACAAACAATTCAATTGAAAAAGAGTTTGGAAGACCTTAACAGACACCTCAGCAAAGATGCACAGGTGGCAAATAAGCATAGAGGAAGATGTCCCACATGTCACCAGGGAAGTGCAAATGAAAACCCAAGGGAGACACCCCTGGACACCTAGGAGAATGGCCAAAATCCGGAACACGGACAACAGCCAGTGCTGGTGAGCGTGTGGGCAGTGGGAGCTCTCTTGTGTTGCCAGTGTGAATGCAGAATGGTGCAGCCGCATCAGAAGAGAGTTTGGTGGGGTTTTTTTTCCTTTTTTTTTTTTTAATTTAAGATTATTTATTTTGAGAGAGACAGAGACAGAGAGCACACAAGTTGGGGAGAAATAGAGAGAGAGGGAGAATCCCAAGCAAGCTCTGCACTGTCAGCACAGAGCCCAACGTGGGGCTCGATCTCACCAACCAGGAGATCATGGCCTGAGCCGAGATCAAGAGTTGGTAGCTTAGCTGACCAAGCCACTCAGGCGCCCCCAGGTACGCTTTAAAAATAAAGGCTGGGGCGCCTGGGTAGCTCAGTTGGTTAAGTGTCCGGCTTCAGCTCAGGTCATGATCTCGCAGTTTGTGAGTTCAAGCCCTGCGTCGGGCTCTGTGCTGACCACTAGGTCAGAGGCAGGAGCCTGTTTCATAATCTGTATCTCCCTCTCTCTCTGACCCGTCCCTGCTCGCACTGTCTCTGTCTCTCAAAAATAAATAAAAACCAGAAAAAAATTTTTTAAATAAAAATAAGGTTAATTTGAAAAGAGACATAAACTCACAGAACTGTGAGACAAGGGGAAGGCAGGAGAACAGGAGAAGTGCAGAGCCAAGGGGGAGATGGTGAGGTGGGCGGTGGGAGCAGGCCTAGCCGGCCTGAAGGAGGGGAGTCTCTAACCAGGAGGCAAATACGAAGCGGGTTCGATTTACAAAGTCCCGAAAGTGATACCTTCTTCAGTCCCTAACTGCACCTACTATGGGTTCGGGTTAAATATAAAGGAACTATGTTCTGAATACAACAGCTACCACTGCAGAGTTCAAGACAGGGCACAAGAGTGCAGTTGCAACAGGCACCCCCACACAGCACCATGAGGTCCCCATCAATGGACAGCATTCAGAAAGACCCGGGAAGTTGGCTGGCATGGTTTCCAGTTATCTGAAGTCACCCACATGCTGCAGTGACAGCAAAGTGAAGGAGGAGCACCTGGGTGGCCCAGTCAGTTAAACATCCAACTTCAGCTCAGGCTAGCATCTCAAGGTTCATGGGTTCGAGCCCGGAGCTGACAGCTCAGAGCCTGGAGCCTGCTTCCGATCCTGTGTGTGTGTCTCTCTCTCTACCCCGTCCCTGCTAGTGCTCTGTCTGTCTCTCTCTTTCTCTCTCTCAGAAAATGAATAAACATTAAAAATTTTCTTTGTTAAAAAGGTGAAGATGGAGGTATAGGACCCAGTGCCTGGAGTCAGGGGTGGCGGGAGCCATGGGGGATGGGGGTGTAGGGGGCAGGGGTAGGGTGGGGATCCAGTGCCTTTCCATACAGCGGTCACACGCTTGCACAGTGAAGGATTCACCAGATTCAATTCAAAGGCCAGTTAAAGAATTTTTTTATATCACTCTCTTCCTTCCTCAGTATGCATTTCAGTGTTTCTCAGGAAAAAAAACTCAGATGAGCCTATTTCTTGGAATGCTCTGAGCATTTTCAAATCATGCGCCCACTTCATTAGCTTGTGTATAAAACACAAATCGAAAATCAAGTTAACCTGCATTTGAGAAGCATTTGCCAGAAATGCATCGGAGAAAAATGATCATATGTGTGGAACTCGCCAGCTCAGGTGTGTTACGAGATTCAGGTCGAGATCGGTGCTGACATACAACGAAGTAAACGCACAGAGGATTTATAACTGTCACTAACACTGAAAATACATGAATATTTAATTTCAGATTTTAAAGGTTTGGGGGAGCATTTATAGAAGCGCAGTGAGTCACTGGTTATTGGCCAGTGCTCAGCTACACACAGACTGTTTCTTTCAGTGTTTTGGGCCTCCCCACAGGTCCCCCACAATGTCATCTAGAAACTCAGTGATTTTCATCAAATTAATATACAAAACAACATACCAGCTATAGACATAAAGGTGGATGCAGTAAATAAATCACAGAAATGCTCACAAAAGTCACCAATAAATCAGCAAATGGAAGAAAACATGAGGAAAGTCGCCTAGAGAAACAATTCCGGAAACCAACTGACTTCAGTCAAAAATCCTGTCTGTGTGTCCCCGATCCTGCATATGCACACCGCCTTGCCGTGTTTGTGTGTGTGTTCCCTGCGCGGGAGGGAAAGCACAACCCCCGGGTGTGCCCTGAGGGTGGAGCAGGGCTGTGTTCCCTGCTTGCGCTCCCGAACCCACCAGGCTCCCCT